>ML785522.1:642936-672035 GCA_009831015.1 Picea engelmannii | reverse complement strand
TCCACATCATGAATTTCATGGGATGCATTTTCACTTTCAGGTGTCTTCTCTGTTATGAAATTTTTCAATACTTCCATGATCTCCCCTTTTAACCCATCTATCTTAGTGTCCAACTTAGCTTCCATTGAATCCATCTTAGTATCTAACTTAGATTCCATTGAATCCATCTTAGTTTCCATTGAATCCATCTTAGTTTCCACTGAATCCATCTTAGCTTCCATTGAATCCATCTTATTTTGTAGTTCATTTATGTCCCTATGCATTTCTTCACCTTCATCAAGAGTCCAAGTAGGATTTTCTAGAGGCTTATTTGGTGTATAATTTCCCTTTTTGGGTGGCATGTTGGCCAAGTATCACTTTTGAACCTTTCTTTTGAGGTGGTTCTGATAGACAATATTTCTTCTGTTGTATCTCCTAATTTTTGGCCCTTCTGGGTATGAAAATTTCTCTTATGTATTTCTCTGATATTTATTCTCTGCAATGCCACAGGTCTGATCAAAATTGGATGTGCCAAGTGGAATTTATGGTAGCTTCCTCACAATTTGCCGATTTTTGGCCTTTCCAGGAGATCTCACTTGTATAGTGTGCCCCGCACAAAATAATTGATATAAAATTCTGAATCTCGCACCCAAAATACTACAGACTGTCCACGATCCAATGCAACCAGTCCCACAAAATTTGGATTCTCTGGGAAGAAGTTATGATTTTTTTACCTGGAACACCTTCTTGAGACTAGTCAATAGGACTAGTCAGATACCCTATCTTACACAGGGTGTATATACAAATTTAAGATGACCCAGAAGATGAAATTTTTACCACAGCTACATTACCAATTTCTGTAAATGGCCTCTAGAGTTCAGGGTCTGAAACATTACGTAAATTTGTTTATAGAAAAAATTCTGCAATGACTCATTTCAGGATGATTCCAGAACCCTATCTTGTACCGGTTGTATCTCCAAAAGTATAAGGCCTCATGATCTGAATTTTGAACCCAACGTACCTTGATCTATCTTCTAAATACCCTCCAATCCTTTCCTTCTGAAACGTTGTATAAAAAAAGTTATAGTGAAAATTCCACGGTATCTCAGATGTAGCAGCGAAACCCCAAGACCTTGAGCTCTGATACCATATGTTAAGAACCAAACATCAATATAGCATATAAAAGCCTCACGAAAAGTACTCAATGCCTTGAAAAAGAGATAATTTCAGATAATAAGCCTCTTCGAGGGGGCAATCTCCTTTTACCCCACTTAAATGTTCAAGTCCAAGATGATTCAAAATGAAAATGTCTCCTTGGTATATATAGGAGACTAGGAGGTATAATTACAAATAATGGCTTAAAGCCGACATTATTAAAATAACATTACTAATATAAATTACAACTAATGGCCTAAAGCCGACATAAATAAAATAGCATTACTAATCTAATATGCCCCAATTAAGGGGTAATGAGCCAATATTAGGGCTTAACAGAGGGATAAAATCATGCCAAGTCATTCTTTGAGGAAAGTGCTCAATCCACTTTAGGAAGGGATCATGAAAAGTCAAAGGTTCATAAAACTAACTCAAAAGGTTTGAAAGATGGCTACCTAGGACGTCCTCATAATCTGAAATCTGGGAAAGGATTGAAAATGATCTAGAAGATGACCGACAAATTCTCAAGGTAAGGTTAAAAGGTTTAGATAAAATACCTTTTCTTGGAGTATTCAAACTACCCTTGAACTCTAGGGTTTGATCTATAGGAAACTCAATACAAAAAACATACTTCCCAACTACACCTTTAATAACACAACAAGGTAAAGTAATCGAAGGTGGTCAGAGAAAGCTGTCACAAGAATCCTTCTTTAGTTTAACAATGTCCTTAATTCAACCAAGACCTGAGCACAATGGTGGTTGATAATCCTCTTCATCGAATGAATCCAAGTGCTCAAAGGATTAATCATCAAAATCCTCAAGGTATGACCGAAAATCATCATAAAAATACGAGACTAGGTCAACCTTGGGTGTTTGGAAAGTATCGGTAATTGTATCATCTCCTTGTTGCCACTGGTCAAAATCAAGAGTAACTTGTTATGATAACTGTAACGACAACACTTGGAAATGTTTGTCAATGTCGTAAATGGGGTCCATACCATAATCAACCACATCCCACTTACGTCTACCAACATGTATGAACTCATCAATATTAACTATGTAACTATCTGTATCATAACATGAAGGATTCAAAACATTCAAGGGCCCATCCATCTCCTCCTCATTTCCCAAATAATAAAGTGGAGAATTATCAAAATCATGGAGATGAGGGTAACTTACTGTGTTTGTTTCTTCTTGTGTAGGAGCTTTGAGGACTTGGTGTCTTCAACATGCATCAATGTTTTATCCTCAGTCGCCCCTTCATCTTCAACTGTACAACAAGGAAGGTCTTCTTTGTTCGAGGATTCCATTTCTTCTTCCGTATATAAATCATAAAACAAGGCATTGTCATGATCCTGAAAAGGAAAGTGAGTAACCTCATTCTCTTCTTCTTCTATAGGGGTAAAAGGCTCGTTGATGGATTTATCAGAGAGAGAGGATATTATGTCAACACTTCATCATCTTGTTTGGGTTCTAGCTCCTCAAATGTGTCTTTAGTGATTCTTTTCTCTTCCTTGTTGGTCAAAATTTTGTTCCCCTTCTTCTTGAAAATCAATAGTAAACCCTTCTTCTTGAAAATCAACAATAAAGGTTTCAAGGGAAAATAAACTTTCCACACTAAAAGTGCCTGAGGTAAAGAAGTGTCTTATCTTGGACAAGGAGATATTTTGCTTGATTCTTTTAGCCATGCTGTGAGCTTCATCGAGTGTTCTTGGGCCCTTTTTACTGAGGGGAAAACCTAGATGCACTAAAAGTACATTGGTATAGAGATGGATAATGTACTTGTCTTCAGGACGATGACTTTCAAGAATTTGATATAGTATGTACTAAAACCTATCTTGGAAGTTTTTGATAGTTTCATCCTCAATTTGCTTTATATGCTCAAGTATTTTCTGTGTCTGGTACCCAGTTTCAACTGCACCTAGTACCTAGACCCTTTTCCTTATGCTTTTACTCAGAGTTGTGAGGCAACTAGTTGTCGTAGTACAACTTCAGCCAGCTCCCATTCTCTAATCCTTCCTTCCATTCTCCATTCAAAGTCTTCAACTACGCATCTCCTCCTTCTGTAACATATGCAATCTCATATGGCCCGAGCCATTGCGTTCTGAACTTTTGAGGGTGTTTGATGAACTAGTACTAGATCATATACCAGTACTAGGTTACCTTGTTTAAATGCCTTCTTCTTGATGTGCCTGTCATGATAGGCCTTCTCTCTTTCCTTCTGTACCTGCTGATGGAATCCTGCAATAAATATGTCTTCTTCTAGTTCAACCAACTGGGCAAGCCTCTCTCGAATAGTGCCAGTATCATCCATATCCGTAAAGGCAACAATTCTTAGGCTTGGTACCAAATATTCCATTGGGACAATGGATTCAAGACCATACACCAACTTAAAAGGGGTCTGCATTGTTAGTTTCTTGCAAGTGGTTCTATAGGCCCACAGTACTGTTGGTACTCTTAAATCCTAGTCATCCATGTTCACACTGCAAATCTTCATCATCGTTATCTCCAAGATCTTGTTGAATGCTTCCACTGTCCCATTTTCTTGGGGATGGTAAGGTGTGCTCTTCTGATGGTGGACTGCAAATTCATCAGTCAGGGCTTCAACTGTTTTATTTATGAAATGTGTGCCCTGATCGCTCATGAGGATCTTTGTGCATCCAAACCTGGTTATGAAGCACGCAGTTGTAGTTTCACTACAATCCTTAAATGCTCTTGCTTCGGCCCATCTATTCAAGTACTCTATCACAATAATTATGTACCTTGCTCCTATGTGCTTCCCTGGTGGGTTTATAGGTCGCACGAAGTCAATAGCCCATTTCTCAAATTCTTGTAGGGTCAGTTGTGGTGTTAATTGCATTTCATCTCTTCTGGATGGTTTCCCAACTCTTTGGCATACATCGCAGGCTTTGTAATAATTTGTGGCATCTCTATGTAAGGTAGGCCACCAAAGGCCAACTCTAAGAACCTTTTGTGCATTTTCTTTCCCTGCGTAATGTCCTCCTGGGATGCCTGCATGAGATTCTGTGAGGATCAATGGTCATTCTTCCTTCATAACACACCTTCTCAATATCTCATTAGGTCCAATCTTGTATAGATGTCTAGCTATAAGTGAAAATTCGGCAGCACGCACTACTAGGTTCTTCTTCTGGGGAATTGTATACTCACTAGGTGTCATTCCTGTTGACAGAAACTGGACTATCTATGCGAAGTGGTCATCAATCTTTCTAATGGCTAGTAATTGTGCATCTAGCACTGTATCCTCCAAACTGGTCAGCTCTTCCCCATGTTCCAACCTCAACAAGTGGTCATGACCTTTGTTCATCCTTCCTAGCTTAACTATGATCTCAAAGTCGTGTTATTGAAATAGAAAAATCCATCTGCATATTATCCCCCCCAACACTGGCTTGTTGACTAAGTATTTCAACAATGAGTGATCAGTAAACATTTTAAAGTGTCCTCCCAACAAGTAGTGGCGAAATTTCTACAGTGCATACACCATGGTTAATCCTTCTATCTCAGTGGTGGTGTAATTAATCTTAGCTATTGATAGCTTTCTACTAGCAAAAGATAACGGGTGGTCAATATCTCCTTCGCCAGGTTGTGTTAACAAAACTCCCAATGCAATGGAAGTTGCATCGACATGCACGTGAAATTCCTTTCTCCAATATCGGAAAACCAAAATGGGCACAGTAACCTTTTTTTTGTTTTAGTGTGTCGAAGCTCTACTGGCATTCTTCTGTCCAACTAAACTGACAGTCTTTCTTCAAAATCTTCTCCATAGCTGTTGTAATCTAGGCATATACTTTAATAAACTTCCTGTAATATCCAGTATGTCCCAGCGTAGTGCGCAACTATTTGACTGAAGTAGGAGGGGGTAAATCAACTATAATATCAATTTTAGATGGATCTACCAACAATCCATGCTTGCATACAATATGACCTAAAAACACTCCAAATGGTGAAAAGAAGATGAATTTCTTCAGATTCAAGGAAATTTGACGCTGCCTGCATTTTTCCAACATTCCTTAGACATTCAATATGATTTTTCAATAAACTAAAAATAGTCCAATCATCAAAATATGCTTCTAAACATTTATGCAGAAATTCCTTGAATGCTTTGACCACCACCCTGGAAAAGATGGTTGGGGCATTCTTCAATCCAAATGGAATCAATGTATATTGGTAGGATCAACACTCTATTGCAAACGTGGTCTTATGGTGATCTTCCTTGGCAATCCAGATCTTATGGTATCCTGAAAATCCATCTGTAAAAGAATATACCTCCTGGCCTCCCACATTATCTAACACTTCATCAGTGAATGGCATAGGGAAGGGATCATGCAAAAAGGAATCATTCAACTTCCTGAGATCTACACAGATCATGATCTTTCATGTCTTCTTGTCTTGCACCACCATAGGGCTAATCCACTCTGACTATTCGACATGTTCTATAATTCCTACTTCCAACATTCTGTCGAGCTCAATCTTGACTTTCTCCTTATACTTAGGGTTTAGTCTATAGGGTCTCTGTATGAATGGTATTGCATATAGATTCAAATGGATTCTCATCTCTCCCATAGGCCCTTTAATGCCCTTTATATAAGTGAAATTGGTTGGAAACAAGTCCTGATATTCATGCAGTAACTCTGTTATTTTGTCAATAGTAGTAGCATCCCAATAATCTCCAACATTTGCAAGCTTCAATGTTTTCTCTATTCCAATTTTGATTGACTGTCCAATGACTGGTAGCTCAAATTCTAGTCCTTTCCCATCTCTTTGGCCTTCTATTTCGGCAATGTTCACCTTCCTAGGATCATCGTCTTCATCAACATTTATGTTGTAAAAACCTTACAATTTATGGAGAGGCGTAGTCAATTCATCCTCTTATTTTTCTAAAGGGGGGCTAGAGGCCTCCTTGAATACTTTTTGTCTTACAATCTATAACGCTTGATCTACTGAAGGATATTGACAGTCAAATAAGAAGGTGGTTACAAATTTCTGAGTCATACCTCCACAATCTGCAGTGATGAGGCGCAGCTCCACTTGAAGGTACCAGTTGATGGGGGTTGTGTTAATGAATATGTGCACCCACTGCTCTTGAGGAATGGTTCTCCAAGCTTCCTCGCAACTTCGCACATGATCCTTTGCGCAACTTTGACCTGTGTAGCAAACTTCTTAGCCTTCTACTTGTGTTGAGAACCACGTGATCATCAGGGTACGACATTGTACCCATTCTCTAATGATGTTTTTGTGTGTTCCCCACCATCTTGCTGGTGTTGCTTACAAGGCCTCATCCATTGCCAACAATCTTTGTTGCATTGGTACACTTGCTTAGAATTTCGACAAGAAGGTTTCTAAAGGATTCAGACCATCAAAAGTGGGCAAGTTACTTACTGTTGTGTCGATCTAGTGAAATTCTCTGGTTAATCTAGCACATCTCCTTGTAGATACTTCATACATCTTGTTCTGTCAGTTCTTCAGTGATTATTTTTAATCTGATGAGCATGCATTATCACTTCACTAGTTGAGGTTTCCATCGATCGTAGGATTAATGTAATCATGTTGCTTGGTTGTTAATTTGTATATGTTTTCCAGTTCATATGTGCGGTCTTATTCTTTGATAGGTTCTGTGTATCGCTGACCTTCATCTAGATCCAAAGGTTTTGTGCAATGAACCTAAGGCCATCTCTTTCAAAAGTCATTTGTCTTTTCTTTAAATCAGGCACAGTGGAATTATTGAAATCCCAATCAATTCCTAACAGCGCAGGGTAAGGGAAATTGTCATCAACTATCTCAATTAACTCAAAATCTGCAAACGTTCTTACTCTGTCGATGTCCACAGGGACATGTTCCAATCTTCCAAAGGGGTTTACTGTCTGTTGATTATCCATCCTAAGCCTGATTGGGGAGTATAACAACTTCGATTGTCCCATCATTTCCCAGGTTTACTTCGTTATGACATTGACCTCCGACCCTAAGTCGAGGACCACATAATCTATATCATATTCTCCTATTTCAGCATTCAAGTGTAATTCCTTATTTTTCCTTCTCTTTTTAGTGATTTGATGTACTACCCTATTCAGTAAGGGATCTATCTTTCCTATCTCATACTATTTGATTAAATTTTGTAGCTCTTGTACAACGCTCACATTTGCAAGGTTCAACATATATCAGTTTCACTTGCGGGTTCTACTAAGATCCTCGTCTTTCCTGAAGCTTAGCTAGCAACACATGACAATCTTCTATAATGTGTTCGAAGGAACTGTAGTATCTACAAGTAGTGAAAGGGTTCTGAAAGTCCCTTTCTAGGTGTCCTGGTTGTGCGTAGTTGTAACAGATGATCTATCCTCAGCCTCGACCCATACCTCCTCCTCGTCCTCGTCCTCTGAATCCACCACGAGGATTGGAGTTTCCTCTCCCAGGGGAGTTATACTACGTAGTGTTTCCCTCTTGTTGTACTTAACCTTGAATTTTGTATATGTCTCTTGACCTTTTGTGCATGACGTATTAATCCCTACAATATCTATCATCATGCCCCATAGACTTACAGAACGTGCAATACAAATTTGTGGGTGTCTGAACATATTTTTGCATGTAATAACACTCACCAGGGCAATGTCTATTTCTACATTCTCGCACCAGGGTAGGGTGACTTGCTTCAAGGGGATCGGAGCTTCAGAGGCCAAGTATTCATTTAAGAAGGGGCAGTGTTCCATGTCATGGCCTTCTGATTTACATATGACACACCAGATGTCTTCTCTTTTATCCTTTCCCTTGTCTTTCTTCATATCTTTGACCTGTAAAGACAAACTAGTTAGTTGACTCAATATTTGACTCTAACTTCATGGCGATTTCCAGCGCCTCAGCCTGTGAAGCGATATTCTGTTGCATTACAAGAACTCTGATGTGTGGTAAGACGGTGGAAATGAACCATTCTTTGTTCTGCTCATCTAGGATTTGAAAAGTCAATCGGCTAGCCAAGGTCTTGAATCTCTGATCGAATTCCTAAACAAGTTCAGCTACCTTCTGCTTGATTTGTTTCAGTTCTGTAATACATTGTGATTCTAATTTGGGTTTCTTGAAATCTGAAATCAATGCATTCTTGATCGCATTTAGCGGATTAGGCTATGCAAGTCCTTAGATAAGAGTCATGTACCAACTCAATGAACGATCCCTTAGGGTAGTGCTAAACTTAGTTCTTTTAATATTCCATATGGCTTCACATAGGAACCAGTGATTATTAGGATCTTCAGATCCATCTCCCCTAAAAATAGGGAGCCTCATCTCATCTTCCATAGATCTTCCTAGGGTTCCTGACTGAGTATGTGGTGGAATACTAGTGACAGTTCTCTAAACGCTCTGGTGGCTTGGATTACTTTTATTCCTTAATGCTACTAAATAAACATGAGGGATAATAGTATTTACTTCAACAGTATGTGCAGTTCCTAAGTATTTTGGATCTTCTCGACGAGGCTCTTCATCTTTCCCTTCCTTCACCCTAATGGGCTCTGAGTTCTCTTTGTCCGTCAAATCTGCCTCTTCTCCACTGTAGAAACCCTCATCCCCATAGTTCCGCTTAAACAGGTTTGCAAGATGAACTTCTCTGAATGCTCTCCCACTGCACGTATGCCCAACCTCTGTGTCATTGTCGCTGTCCAAATTCTCGAACATTAGCTTTTCCAGATCCGACCAATCTATTGTATCTTCAATATGTTTTTCTCATGTAATAACATCTTGATCCTCAACCTCAAAAAATGTAAAAACTTTCCTCTGGGTCCCTTGAAGAAATATCTCTCGGCTTGGCTATATGACTCTACTCTGTCAACAACAAACTCGGTGATGTACCCTCCAATGGTGTTATTAAACCAATGATCTACTACTCTTGACACAACGTTATCAACTCTCTTGACCTTCTTTATTAGCACCAATGTCTATACCACAAGGGTCCTAGATCTGATCTCAAACTGGGTATCTTCTAACCTAGCTAACTAGTCGTATAGCTCCTGATGGATTCCTCCAAAGAAAATCTCATGTATATCAGTAAAGATATATCTTTCTAAAAAATCCTCTGTACTAAGATTAGGGTTCTTGTTTTGGGCTTCAGCGAAGTCCTTGTCTTGATCCTCTATCCAGTTCTGAATCTTTGTCTTTGATTGGAACCACCTCGACATTCCCTCAAGAATATTCATGTCTCAACAATAGAACCATTTTTTGTCACAGGGTTGGACCTAGGGTTCGGCTCCAAGAGCGCACCAACAAGCCCTAACTACTATCCCTTGTGGAAACACCTTCAAAGAATATGCAGTCTCACCCGAATCAGCTATGGGGGGGTTGCAGGATGAAGATGTCTACAACCAAGGGGAATACGAAGTGGATCTAGTACTGAACGACACAAAATTTATATATCTCTTACTAGTTCAACTCTACTCCGCACAACTATCTATTAGATCTAACACAGTAATGCAATAATAATATATCAAAGGGAAAATAGCATAGCATCAATCACACAGAACACACGGTATACGTGGATCACCCTCTCTCTAGGGATACGTCCACATAACTATGCTTTATAATATATTAAAGTGGAGCATACACTAGCAGATCATTTTTCTCCTACTCTCTGTCTCTCCCCTCCCTACACACCGATCTGCAGGGTTGATCTTCGAACCCAACTGAAGATCTTACAGTACAGAAGGCTCTTGTACTCGGCACTTCTCCCTCAGATAATATTACTCACTCGATCACACAATGACAAAGACAACCACAACAATCATAACACCACCTTGACACCAACCCATCCCATGTCCTTTAGACCTCTATTTATACATTACAATCACTCACCGACATTCTAAGGCCGAAACCTAGCTGTCAAAACCCTAGATACCAAAAACCTAGGTGTTTAAAAACCTAGGTCAACTTGACCCACATTTTCAGGGCTTCGCCAGCCTGTCTTTCCTTCCCTCTTGCACGGTGCTCCAAAGCATCCAACGGTGGCTTTTCTGCTTGCTAAGTTGTCCACGATCCTTCTTCCCTTTTTATTTGTCATCCTCGATCTCCTCATCCCACAACTTGCTTCCTTTTACTTCTCTCCATCTTTTCTTCTCTTTTTCTCACTTCGACCGAGTAGCAGTCATTTTGTCTTTCGTGCAATTCACATCTTTCCTTTTCTTCATTGATCTTCGTTTACTTTCATAACCAAGGGCCAACAAAGATAATCTCCCATTTATTCTTGGGGATGGGTAAAGGTTGCAGTAGTCCCACTGGATGAGTGTGATCATCCTTATTCTCTTGACAAGTAGTACATTCCTTTATGTGACTCATCACATCCTCTTTGAGGCCCTTCCATGAGAACCTCTCCCTTACCTACCTGTAAGTCTTGCCAATCCCTAGGTTCCCTGACACTGGTGAGTCATGACAAGCCTGTAGTATCTTGGCCTTGAAGGTTGATTCAGGAACCAAAAAGATTCATCCCTTGTAGTAGATGATGCCCTCTATGACCCTGAAGTTATCATCATGTACCCGTCCATCTATCACCTAAAAAGCAAACTGATTTTTTGAGTATTCGATCACAAGATGGTCCTTCCAATCAACTAATACATTTGTCATGGCATAGACTGATGGCCTCCTGGATAATGCATCTTCCACTATGTTGTTTTTCCCTTTGATGAATTCAATGTCAAAGTCATAGGCATGTATCTTATTGGTCCACAATACTGTTGGTACTCTTAAATACCAGTCATCCATGTTCACACTGCAAATCTTCGTCAGCATTGTCTCCAAGATCTTGTTGAATTATTCCACTATCCCATTTTCTTGGAGATGGTAAGGCATGCTCTTCTGATGGTGGACTGCAAATTCCTTAGTCAGGGCTTCAACTCTTTTATTTATGAAATGTGTGCCTTGATCGCTCATTGAGATCTTTGGGCATCCAAACTTGGTTATGAAGTCATCAAATATGAAGCGCACAGTTGTAGTTGCACTACAGTCCTTAACTTCTCTTGCTTCAGCCCACCTAGTCAAGTACTATGTTGTAGTAATTATGTACCTTGCTCCTATAGGATTCCCTGGTGGGTTTATAGGTACCATGAAGTCAATAGCACATTTATCAAGTTCTTGTAGGGTCAGTTGTGGTGCTAATGGAATTTCATCTATTCTAGATGGTTTCCCAACTCTTTGGCATACATCGCAGGCTTTGTAAAATTCTGTGGCATGTTTGTGTAAGGCAGGCCACCAAAGGCCATCTCTAAGAACCTTCTGCGCAGTTTCTTTCCCTGCATAATTTCCTCCTAGGATGTCTTCATGAGATTCTATGATGATCAATGGTCACTCTTCCTTCATAACACACCTTCTCAATATCTCATCAGGTCCCATCTTGAAGGTTGATTCGGGAACCAAAAAAATTCGGCCCTTGTAGTAGATGATTCCCTCTATGATCCTAAAGTTATCATCTTGTACCCGTCCATCTATCTCTTGACAAGCAAATTTATTTTTTTAGTATTCCATCACAACGTGCTCCTTCCAATCAACTAATACATCTGTCATGGAATAGACTGATGGCCTCCTGGATAATGCATCTGCCACTACGTTGTTTTTCCCTTTAATGAATTCAATGTCAAAGTCATAGGAATGTATCTTACTGGCACATTTCTGTTGTCTTTCATCTCTGCCCCCAGAATTACTTAAGGCTATTGTGATATGATTTTACCATAAATCTAACACTGACTAATTATTGCCGGAATTTGGCCAACTGGTGCATGATGGCCAAAATATCTTTGACGTAGATAGTGTAAAGTAACTTGGGACCCTTGATCTTTCAGCTCTCATTAGAAAGAGGGTGCCTATTCTGCATCAATACGACCACAATGCCTTCTTCAGAGGCATCAAACTGCAAGGTGAAAGGTTGGACGAAATATGGTAGTGCCAACACAAGGCACGTGCTCATTACTTTCTTCATTTTTTCGAAGGTGGCTTGGGCCTCTTCACTCCATATGAAGGCCCCTTTATTTGTTAGATCGGTCAAGGGTTCACACAATTGGGAGAACCCTTTGATGAATCTCCTGTAATAGCTGCAGATGCCCAGAAATCCCCTCAACTCTGTAAGGGTTTTGGGCATGGGCCATTAAACTATGGTTTGATTTTTCTCCTCATGTACCTATACTCCTTTAACCCCAATAATATGTCCCAAGTAGAGGACCTCTGTCATTCCAAATTCACATTTGGACTCCTTGGCATACAATTACTGATCCTCCATGATATTCAATATTTTCTCCACATGCTAAAGGTGTTCCTCCGATGTCTTGCTATAGATTAGAAAGTCATCAAAGAAAATAAGAAGATGCTTCCTTAACTCTTTCTTGAATACATGGTTCATACATTATTGGAACATGGCGATGTTATTCGTTAAGCCAAATGGCATCAGTAAGAACTCATAGTGGCCATAGTGACACCTGAAAGCAGTTTTTGGGATGTCCTCCTCCCTCATCTTGATTTGATGGTAGCTAGAGCGCATGTCAATTTTGGTGAAATAGACAGCCCCATGAAGCTCGTCCAGTAACTCATAAATCCTTGGTATGGGATACCTGTATTTAATTGTTTTCTTGTTTAGTTCCCTGAAGTCAATGCACATGCACATGGTTCCATGCTTCTTCTTGACCAACACCACTGAAGAGGAAAAAGGGCTAGAACTTGGCTTGATGTGACCCATATCCAAGAGCTCTTTGATTGACTTCTCTATTTCGTCCTTGTACTTATTTGGGTGTCTGTAAGGCGTGGTGATGACTGGTTTTTATCCTTCCTCTAAATAAATGATATGTGCAAATCCCCTGTCAGGTGGCACACCTAGTGGAATAGGTCCAAACACCTTACTATGTTTGTTAATGATCTTGTGAATCTCTTGTGCATAGTGAATCTTCCCCTTTTTTTGCAATGACCTTCATCTGGATCCAAAGATCCAATGAACCTAAGGCCATCTCTTTCAAAATTCATTTGTCTTTTCTTTAGATCAACCAAAGTGGAATTGTTGAAATGCAAATCAATTCCTAACAGTGCAGGGTAAGGGCAATTGTCATCAACTATCTCAATTACCTCAAAATCTGCAAACTTTCTTACTCTGTCGATGTCCACAGGGACATGTTCCAATCTTCCAAAGGGGCTTAATGCTTTCTTGTTATCCATCCTAATCCTGATAGGGGAGTAGATCAACTTCAGTTTTCCCATCAGTGCCCAGGTTTGCCTCATCATGACATTGACCTTCGACCCTAAGTCGAGGAACACATAATCGAGGTTTTCTTCTCTTTTTCTCACTTCGACCCAGTAACAGTCACTGTGTCTTCTGCGAAGTTCGCATTTTTCCTTTTCTTCCTGGTTATTTTCTTACTTTCATAACCAAGGGCCAACATGCCCCTAACACTCACCTGTGACTCATCCTGAGGCACTTCAGGTCTGATCTTTCTTCTTTACTTCGACTTCATACTGCACCTAGTACCTAGACCCTTTTCCGTATTCTTTTACTTAGAGTTGCGATGTAGTTGATTGTCATAGTAGTTGATTGTCATGACATTGAATTTCGACCCTAAGTCGAGGACCACATAGTCTATATCATATTCTCCTATCTGAGAATTCAAATGTAACTCCTTGTTTGTCCTTCTCTTTTTAACGATTTGGTGTACTGCCCTATTCAGTAAGGGGTCTATATTTACTAGCTCATATTATCTGATCAAATTTTGTAGTTCTTGTACAATGCCCTCATCTTGAATTAAATTAATACAAGCATAAAGAAATTCCATGATCTTGCTTACCTATTTTCCTTCTCTTGGCAAAGCAGACTGATCAAATTCCTATGGAATTCCATATTCCCTTAATTTTGGTCGTGTCTTTGATCAAGAGCCTCGATCTCCTTTGAACTCTTTTCTTGCCTCCTAAAATATTTGTCTTTCTTTCTTTGCATCAAAAGTTTGGGTCTTCTCTACAACTTTCCAGACTCCCGAGTCTTTTGTAGTCTTACCTTGGGTCAGTATGTCTTCTTTGGTAGCAACGCCTCCTCTGGTTATAGCAGCAACTCTAGGGTTTTCTCCGTGAGGTTCGGCATATATCAGTTGTACTTGTTGATTCTATTGAGGTCCTCTTCTCTCCTGAATCTTAGCTACCAGCACAGGACAATCTTCTATAACATGCTCACATGAGATACAATAGCTGCAAGTCATGAAATGGTTCTGAAATTCCATTTCAAGGTGTCCTAATTGTGCACAGTTATAACAAATGATCTGTCCTTGACCTTGACCCATACCGCCTCCTTGTCCTTGTCCTCTGAATCCACCGCGAGGGTTGAAGTTTCCTCTCCCAGGGGAGGTGTACTGCGTAGTGTTTCCTTCTTGTTGCACTTCACCTTGAATTTTGTATATATCTCTTGATATTTCATGCATGAGATCACGAGCCCTACAATCCCTATAATCATGTCCTACGGACTTACATAACATGCAATACAAATTTGTGGGTGTCTGAACATACTTTTTCATGTAGTAGCACTCACCAGTGCGATGTCTATTTCTGCATACTTCGCACCACGGTAAGGTGATCTTCTTCAAAGGGATCAGAGCTCCAGAGGTGAAGTATTCATGGAATAGGGGACAATGTTGATTATCATGTCCTTATGATCTGCTTCTGACATACCATATGTCTTCTCTTTTGTCTTTTCCCTTGTCTTTTTTCATATCTTTGACCTACAGAGACAAGCTAGTTAGCTGACTCAAGATCTGACTCATACCTGAGATGGATTCTCCCATAGAGGTTGATTCTAACTTCATGGTGATCTCCAATGCCTCAACCTATGAAGAAATCTTCTATTGCATCAGAGAAACTCTTATTTGTGGTAACAAGGTAGAAATGAACCACTCTTTATTCTGCTCATCTGGGATCTGAAAAGTCAATCGGCCCGTTAAGGTCTTAAATCTCCAGTCGAATTCCCAAATAGGCTCAGCTACCTTCCATTTGATCTCTTTCATCTTTGTAATACATTTTGACTCTCATTTGGGTTTCTTGAACTCCGTAGTCAATGTATTTTTGATCTCATTCAGTGGCTTAGGTTGTGAAAGTCATTGGAAAAGCTTCATGTACTAGCTCAATGTGCGATCTCTTAGAGTAGTACTAAATTGGGCTCTTTTAACAGCTTCATCAGTGACATTCTTAATATTCCATACGGATTCACATAGGAACCAGTTTTGATCAAGATCTTCATATCCATCTCTTCTAAAGATAGGGAGCCTCATCTCATCTACGATAGAACTTCCTAGGTTTCTTAGATTTCATGTATGAGTATATGTTGAATTGTTAGTGATAGTACTTTGAGGGCTCTAGTGAATCCAACTATTCTTATTTCTTAGTGTTGATGAAACAATAGGGGGATTAACAACACTTAATTCAATAGTTTGTGTAGTTCATGAAGTTTCTAGCTCGTCTCGACAAGGTTCTTTAGCCTTTCCCTCCTCTGTTCCAATGGGTTCTGAATGTTCTTCGTCCATCAGATCTACCTCTTATACACTGTAGAAACCCTCATCCCTATAGTTCTTCTTGAATAAGTTCACAATATGAACTTCTCTGAATGCTCTCTCATTGCGCATATGTCTATCCTCTGTGTCGTTGTCGTTGTCTGAATTTCTAAACATTAGCTTTTTCCAAATCCGACCAATCTACTGGATCTTCAATTTGTTATTCTCATGCAACATCTTGATCTTCAACTTCAGAAAATGTAAAAAACTTCCTCTGGGTCCTTGAAGAAATATCTCTCTACTTGGTTGTATGAGTCTACTCTGTCAACACCAAACTCGGTGATGTGCCCTCCAATGGTGTTTTCAAACCAATGATCTTCTACTCGTGACATGGCGTTATCAACTCTTTTGACCTTCTTGATCAGTGTCGACGTCCAAACTACAAGAGGTATAGATCTGATCTCAAATTGGGTATCTGCTAACCTATCTAACCACAGATATAGCTCCTGATGAATTCCTCGAAAGAAAATCTCATGTATATGAGTAAAGATATATTTCTCCAACCAATCCTCTGTACTAAGATTAGGGTTCTTGTTCTAGGCTTCAGCGAAGTCTTTTTCTTGATCCTTTATCCACTTCTAAATCTCTATTCTTTATGGAAACCACCTTGACATTCCCTCACAAAGATTATGGTCCCAACAACGGAACCATTTATTGGCACAGGGGTAGACCCATGGTTCAGCCTCAAGAGCGCACCAACAAGCCCTAGCTATTGGCCCTTTTGGCAACACTTGCAAAGTAGCTATGAGGGGGTTGCAGGAAAGAGATGTCTACAACCAAGGGGAATATCAAGTGGATCTATTACCAGAATACACTGCATTTATGTATAACGTACCAGCTTAAATCTACTTTGTACATCTATCTAACAAATCAAACAAAGTAGTACAATAACAGTATATCAAAGAGTAAGGAACAGAACATCAATCACACACAACATAAGATATACATGGTTCACCCTCTTCCTAGGGCTATGTCCACAGAACTGTGCTTTATATTATATTAAGACAAAGCATGCAGTTCTTGTCTGTGCTCTTAGCTAGCAGCTATTCTTTCATCTCCTCTCTTTCTCTCCCCTTCCTACGCACCTAGCTGTAGAACTTGACCTTCGCACCCAGTTGAAGATTTTACAATACCAGAAGGATTTTACACTTAGCACTTCTTTCTCTCACAATAATCACTTATGTCAACAACCAAGATAGAACTAGAAATTAACCCTCTTTCCTCATCTAGGTTCTTATTTATACATTAAAATAGCTCACCGACAACTTTAGGCCGAAACCTAAGTGTCAAAACCCTAGATACTGAAACCCTAGGTGTCTAAACCCCTAGATACCAAAACCCTAGGTGTCTAAGGCCCTAGGTCAACATGACCCACATTTTCAGGGCTTCGCCAGCCTGTCTTTCCTTCCTTCTCACATGGTGCTCAAAAGCATCCAACGGAGGATTTTTCCTCTTGCTGAGTTGTCCACGATCCATCTTCCTTCCTGATCTGTCATCCTTGATCTCCTTGTCTAATGTCATTCTTCCTCAGACTTTGCTTCGTCTTTTCTTCTCTTTTTCTCACTTCGACCCAGTAACAATCACTGTGTCCTTTGTGAAGTTCGCATTTTTCCTTTTATTCCTTGTTTTTCGCTTACTTTCGTAACCAAGGGCCAACTCCTATCATTTTAGGATTGCACCTTACCTAGTGGGAATAAGGGGCTAAAGGCCCAGAAGGTAAAAGAAAGCTAGAAAAAGATAAAAGCCTTATAATAAAACCTCGAGATGCTTTGCCCAGGGATCCTTGAGAATGCAATAAAAGGCTTCTCAGCAAGAAACAAGAGGAACCCACAAAAGTAATAAAAAAATACTTAGTCAGAGGATAGGGGGTCTCATCATGAGCCAACCAATTAGTTCCATGGGTACCTAGCAGTATGACATTACCACCAGCTGGTTACCACACTAGGGTAGTGACCCTTGGTTGCATGGTCGGGGGAAAGGGGGTCTCATCATGAGACATACTTCTCATTTATGTGAAAGTGCTTGTGGGTAACGATGTCACCACTAGACCTGATTAGCCTCTTGAATAAATAAAAACAATAAACAATAAATAATAAAAGGCATGAATGGGTTTGGAAAAAATTGTATCCATGACAGGGGCAGTTTGCCTTCTATAAAGGCACCCACAGGTAAATCTTTGCACTCTATGCTCTCATTGCACCCACTTGCCTGGACATCCCTTATACACATCACCCACTTTCATTGATCATATGAGGTCTCTTCCAGAAACTTTCCTCTTCTGGTGGACACTAGCCCAATAGGATGCCCTATCACGTTCTCCAAATTTGTATTGCAGGCTTGTATAATGTCTTTGATATTTTAACTGAGATAGTAGGGGTTTATGCACATGTTTAATAATATTGATGATGAAATGTGATTGACATTGTTATGATCCCTGTGACTTATGAGCCCATGGAGGGCGTAGTTGTTGATGTGCAGGATCATGCCCGACGAACATGTACCATATTGGACCGGTACACATGGGAGATGATTAGTTCAGACCTCCATGGGGCTGAAGAGCCCAACAGATGGATGTTGAGACCCCATCAGGGGGCAGTGACAGGACACGGATGGTCATAGGATTTGCACCAAAGAAGAGGAGGGAATTCCACCAGAGGCACCCTGGTAGAGATTGACCTAGGGGTGTTATGCCTACTCCATTGGAACGTTGACCCTGGAAGGCCCACGATGTCAACCATGATGATCATGATGTCATCTAGCCTTGTGGACGTAGTGGGAGGAATATTTGGCAGTGATGGCACGTGTGGCAGGTTGGAGAAGCCCAAGGAGGGATAATGTTTTGCTCCAAGATGTTGCATTTTCCCTAGAAGGGGCTAACGTCACCCTAAAAGGGGCATGGCATCTCTTCTTAGCTTGATTAGGGTTTCAATTTAAACATTTAGTGTAAAACAATATAATTTTTAGTATTTTGGACTTGTCGACCTTTTTATGACCTAAAAGTGAAATTAGGTCATGGTACAGTATAAATTGACTATTTTTAGTCTCATTTTTTCATCATCTTTCACTCACTCATTAGTGAGGTCTAAAATTTGCGCTACATTTGGAGTTCTTGGCTGAAATTGTGAGGCACACTTGTTGAAGGAAGTATTTTATTGGTGTTTTTGGCATTTATCTTGGTGGAAGGTGTTACAACTAGGGTTTGCTACTTGATTTTTTGGTTAAATGTAAGTAATTTTCTGCAAAACTTCTTAATTGAATGGTTGTAGTATTTTTTCTTCTTGCATTTATTATTATAATTTGCTGAATAAACCCTAGGGGACAAGAACAAATAGAAGGTCCTTGTCTCATGTCCCTGTCAAGATTTTCCAGCCATTATTTGAAAGGAGAAAGAGCCTAGCCTTAGCTACACTTATTTTTCCTTTTCTTTTGCTAGCCATTTTTCTTTTCTGAGCTAAGAAGAAGAAGACGCATCAGGGCCTAGTCCTTCTACACCTTTATGAGACGATGTTTTAGGGTTTGTTGGTATATCTCTGCCATAACAACACATTTCCTTGCAGATCCTCTTGTCTTAGTTTTATTTCCCTTTTTCTGAGCTAGTCTTTTTCCATTTGACCTAAGGAAGAAGGAGAGAGCACTGAGACCTATTTCCCCTACACCAAAGTGAGCCTCTCTCCCCTAGGGTTTTATCCTTGAGGCCTTGACTTAGCAACACCTCAATGTCTAATCCTCTTTTCCTTAGTCCTATTATTTCCACTTGATCCTTCAAATTTTGTCTCCTCCTTTTGACTCCATTAAACCTGGAAACATATTGATCTAAGACCAAGCTTGTGAGTATTATGATCAAAACCACTCTCAATACTTTGAATAAAACCCTAACTACTCTAACCCTAGCCTAAAACTAACCCTACTAACTGGATGTTGCCATCATCTCTTGCTATTAACCTCATTGTGCAACCATCATCCTATTTTTGAGCAATTGAATGGTTATTAAAGGGCATTACTAGAATAAAGTGTTGATTGTTACATTGAATACCATATTTATTGAAGAAGTGACATTGTATATCATTTCTATTTCATAAACATTGACTTCACCAATATTTATTATTCAATTGCTTATATATGTCAGATAGTCATTGATTATATGAAGTACTAACCAAGTGAGTAAGCTTGCATATATTTGTTTCTTGTTTCTTTGTCTCGGGTAGGTGCATCTCTATTTTTTGTTATACTTCTATTTATTGGTTGTTAGCCGGACTATATGCTCGATGGTGACTTGTGAGAGGGGGAATTTACCTTTATTATTAATATCCTTTGCCTTCTCAAAACCCTAGGTCACCGGGGACGTCTCCCCTGGGCCTTACCTCCCTAAACAAAAAGAACCATCCCATTGAGGTGACATTGGGTGGGATTGGTTCCAAGTATTCCAGTTTGACTTCTATCCTTCTGTCTTTTATCCTAACTACAAACTGCACAATAACAAGTACTTCATAAAACCACATATTTTATCAGTAAAAGAAATGGTTGATATATGGTGGACCAAACAGAAATTTGTAGAAGCAATGTTTGTAAGACAATAGATTCACAATAAGTGCCTTAAAATGGCTTCAAAATGACCAAGATTAATTACTAATGAATACCAAAATACAAGCATTTGTCAGAAGCAAATAAGACAATGTATTTATCAACTTTCTCAATTGATTTTAGGTGCTTTTAGTGCTGAAATAGATGGTTGCATATTACTTTAGTAACAACATCAAATAGGTTAGTAGATTAGGCTATTCTAAGGTTAGGATTAGTTAGTAGAGAGATTAAAGTATAGGTCATGATAGTGGTTTTTTTCAATCACTCAATAGAAAGGATTAGATTAGTGTTTTCTTAGGGAAAATGGAGTCTTTTAGGTAGTAGCAAATCTTGAAGGAAAAAATGATAATAAGATAACTAAAGACAAGAGGGGTCAATAGTTGAAGTGTTGGTAACCCAAGGATTCAATTACCAAACCCTAGGGGGAAAATGGCTACTAGGAAGTAGGTAACCTTAGGCCCTAGTAGTTTTCCTCCTACTTTATCTCAAAGATGAAATAAATTACGACTTCGATGAAGTAAATTGTGCTAGGGTGTTGCAATGGCAATTCCCTTAGCAAAAGCTTCTAGAAAATTGTCTTTCTAGCAAAATCTAGTAGGTGAAAGATATTATGGCAAGGAAAATAACACGTGCTTAGCCTCCTAGGATTTTAAGCTACAAATTTCATAATATTAGTATAAATGCAAGATAAATGTAACCATAACCATTCATTGAAGAAGAATTGCATAAAATTTACTTACATCCACCAAGAATCATCTAGAAAATACTCTAGTTGAACACTTCCACCAAGAAAATTTCCAAAATAGTCATGTTATCTCATAGTTTGTAGTTAATGTAAAAGACAGATGAAAAGAGGGAAAATTGGCATAACTGAGACTATCCCACCATGGTCACCTCAATGGGATAAATATTTATGTCTATCAAGGTAAGGCCCAGGGGAGACATCCCTAGTGACCTGGGGTTTTGAGAAGGCAAAGGCTTAAAAGGATTAAAAGGCTAAGTGATAATTTCCCCCTCACAAGTCACCACCGATCAAAAAGTTCGACTTAATAGCCAATAAAGATAAAAGTAACCAGAAGTGTACCTGCCCGAGACAAAGAAACAAAGAAACTATGCATAATGCAAGATCACTTGCTTGGTTAACACTTCATATAATTATGGAATTCTAATGTAAAGAAATTGATGAAGAGGGCACACGCCCCCTAGCTAAGGCTCTGCCAGGGTGCCTATGTGGAATGTCCTCCTCTCCTCTGGTGCAAATCCCTCTATCCTATCTCTGCCCCCTGCTAGGGTCTCAACATCCATATGATGGGCTCTTCAGCCCCATGGAGGTCCAAACTAATCATCTCCCCATGTGTACATGTCCAATGTGGTACTTGTTCGTTGGGTATAATCCTGCACATCAACAGATATGCCCTCCATGGGCTCATAAGTCACAGGGATCATAGCAATGTCAAGCACATCTCATCATAAATATTATTAAACATATGAATGAAACCCCCTTTACCCCAGTCAAGTGCTCAAATACATTATACTAATCTGCAATGCAAGTTTGGGGGAAGTTATAGGGTGTCCTATTGGGCTAGTGTCCACTGGAAAAGGGATGTTTCTGGAAGAAATTAAATCCAATTCATGTAAATGGGTGAGGTGGATAGGGGATGTCCTAACAAGGGGTACAGTGAAAGCAGGGAAATGCATGGCTTACCTGTGGTTGCCTTTGTAGAAGGCGAGTTGCACCTGTCCTGGATGCAAATGTTTCCAAGCCCAATTCATGCCTTTTACTCTTTATTCTTTATTTCTTTTCCTTCAAGAAGTTAATCAGGGGACACTGCCTTAGCATGGTGACCAATGGTGGCAATGTTACCCACAATAACTTTCACAGAGATGAGAAGGTTGGCTCCTAGTGAGAACCCCTTTCTTTTGTCCATGCAACCAAGAGCCATTACCCTAGTGTGGTAACCAGCTGCTAGTAGTGTCATACTGCTAGGTGCCCATGGACTTAATAGGTTGGTTCGTGATAAGACCCCTATCCTCTAACTAGGTCTTGTTTTATTATTTTTTATGGGTCCCTCTTATTTCTTGCTGAGAAGATTTTTACTGCTTTCTCGGGGATCCCTGGGCGAATCATCTCGAGGTTTTAGTTTTAGGCTTTTATCTTTTTCCATATTGCTTTTACCTTCTGGGCCTTTAGCCCTTTCTTCCCATAAGGCAAGGTGAAACCCTTAAATGATTGGCTAACCCAATTCCTAGACAAATGTAATGCGATGGATGAGAGAGAATCAAGATGCAAAAGTGGTAATATGACAGGAGTAGACGATAACTTTTCAGAAATCCCCCTAGTGGAAACTCAAAGCCTATAGGCACAAGCTTACTATGGCATCCTTTCATTCCCCCCAAACATGGTCAAGTGGACAAGTATAAGATCCAATCATTTGTTAGAAACAAAAGGAATTAAATGCACATATTCAAAAGTTTTGAGGATCAGAGTGACAGATACCATGATACTCAGACTCATTACCTCATGGAGAAAGAACCATCTCTGATACAAAACCATGCCAAAGGTGATGGATGTTTTTTATGCTAACAAAGTGGAGGCACTGAAAGGGAGAAAATATGGGCCCTCCAGGGCCATGATCAAGTCGATCTAGCTCTCGGTACTCCATGTCTAGGACCTGTGGGGCTTGAGACATGATCTCCTAGTTATCCCTAAAAGAGGCCTCCAATACTATGGGTTTTAAAGGTTGTGTTGGGAGTTATGGTTTACCAGAGAAATAATGGAAAGGATGGAAAGATCAGACATATCAGTGAGTATCAGAAAACAGTGTTGGCCAATAATATCCATCCCTTAAGATCTTTTGGGCAGTAGTATGAGCTAGGAAATGTCCACCACAAAATCTGGAGTGTAATTCCTCCAATAATTTCCCTGCTTCTTTTTGGTTAACACATCTAAGGAGCACCCCATTAGGATCTTTCCAACCAAGGCCATTCTCAGTTAAATAATATTTCATAGCCTTAAGTCTCAAGGGCCTTCTTTTGTAGTCTACTAAGTGATCGGGGAATGATAGATTCTTAAGGTAATAGATGATATCAGAATACCATTTATCATGTTCTAATTCATTGACCGCTACATTTATTTTTTCACTTTCTCCCAACTGTATGGCTTCTTGGTTGCTCTCGGTTATCATCTGGGCCAAACCTTGTCCCTTTACTATCTTGTTTGGTTTTATCTCTAATTCATACTCTTGGATTTTGGAGACCCATTTACCCCTAGTACCCATACAATCTTGTTGTGATAAGACATCCTTTATTGTTGGGTAAGGGACATAAGATTTGATTTTGTTGTAACCAACGTAGTTTCTAAAATTCTTAATGGAATTTACCAGGGCATATGCTTGCTTCTCAGTAATGGAATAATTCAACTCTAAATCTGTAAGGAATTTATTCATAAAAGCCACGGGGTGTTCATAATTATCAATGTCCTTTTGCATCAAAACACCTGCAATGGTATCCTGAGAGGCAAATGAGAATATTATGAAATCTCATGAATAATCTAGGTTGATCAAGACTAGGGCTTGGGAGACGGTGTCCTTTATATCTTCAAATGAATTCATGGATTTATCATCCCACCTGAAGGAAACGTCCTTTTTTAGTAAAGAACTCATGGGTTTTATCCTTTCGGCAAAGTTTGGGACAAATCTTCGAATGAAGTTGATCTTTCTGAAAAAGGACTGGAAGGAGTTTTTCTTTACTAGGGGGTGAACATATTTTATTGATTGGACCCTTTCAAGGTCTATGGAGATCTCCCCCTTTGAAGCTATGTGACCCAAAATTTTTCCTTCATCGATCCCGAAAACATATTTCTTAGGGTTTAAGGAGATGCCATACTTTCTACATCGTTCAAAAATGATCTTGAGGTGTGAAATGTGGTCCTTCCTATCCTTTGAGACAACTATGAGATCATCATGGTATATTTCTATAATTTTCTATATAAGGTCCATAAAGGAAAAATCCATTGCTCTTTGGAAAGTGGCACCGAAGTTCATAAGACCAAATGAAATTCGTAAATACATAAACGTTTCCCAAGGTGTAGTAAATGTTGTTTTAAGCTGGTCCTCTCTTTTAAGAAAGACTTGGTTGTATCCAAGCAATCCATCCAACATGAACATCATCCCTTCCCCTGTAACTCTTTGTAGAAAATATTCCATGTTCGGGAGGGGGTAGTTGTCTTTCAATGACAATTGGTTAAGGTTGTAGAAATCAACACATAGACGTATATCACTGGTTTTATTTCGGACAACTACCAAATTTGACATCCATGAGGAATATCTAATGGGAGCTATGATACCAGCATCAACCATCTTTTGTAGCTCCTTTTGTATTTGGCTTGCCAACTTTGGATTGATGTGCCTTAGTTTTTGTCAGAAAGTTTTAGCCCCTCCTACCAAAGGTATAGCATGATGGATGGCATCACCCCTTTAGGCTTTCAATTCATTGTAATTCCAAGAAAAAGTATCTTTGAATTCCCTTATGAGGTCTAAAATTTCATCCCTTTCCTTTTCAGTAGCTCCCTTCCCTATTTTGACTATCCACGGATCTATTTCTGTACCGATATTTAATTCTAGGGCTTCATCTTCTTGTTTGCTAGGCTTCTTTCTTTTGAAGACGTCATGTCTATCAAATAGGTTTTTCAAAGGAATGCATCCTCTAGTAAAGGTGTTATTTTGGAGGTTTATAACCTCCAATTTCATGGATTCAGCAAGGAAATTTATTTGGGAGTCGGTGAATTCTTTTATGTTCTCCATAAACCTAATGATTTGGTGATCATCTTCAAAGACTTGCCAATTTTCCAAATTATCTGGGATATAAGGTCTAAAGAGGACTTCCATTTTGCACAGGTCTCGAAGTGAACCATCACAAGGTTTTAAGGTGGAATCTGAAATGGCCAAGGCATCTACCACATGGTTTTCCTCTCGAGGAATGGATTCGATTGAAACTATCTTAAAGGATTTTGAAATGGATTGTGCAAGGTCTCGATACTTCTTTAGCTTCTCATTCTTGGTAGCAAACTTTAGTAGCACTTTTGATACTATAAGGCCTGAGTCCCCTTTCACCCTTAAGTACATGACACCTTTTTCAATTTCCAAGTTGAGACCTAGGATCAATGCTTCATATTCAGGGATGTTGTTTGTGTAGTGGTATTCTAGTCTATAATAGTAGTAGAAGGTCTCACAGGAAAGATTTTTTAAGACAATCCCAACACCCGATCTAAAGCTTGAGTGAGATCCATCAAATTCTATAGTCCAAATTCCTTTAGGTGTTTCGATATCATCACCCCCAGAACTTCCTCCTTGTAGAAACCAATTATCAATGTCATTGTTGATGCATAGGATTTTATCACTGGGTTCATCAAGGGTTTTAACTAGGGATCCTACAAGGGGTTCTCTATGGAGGGTGAACAATCCTCCTTCCAGGTGAAAAATGATCACTTGGGATTCTTGGTCTTGGAAACTTCCAGCTAAGTGATTTATAAGGTCTTTGTTGAAAATGATACCTCAATTGATCAAAGCATCTACCACCATCACATCTATTTTGAAAGGGGCACTAGGGAAAGAGTTGAAGGAAACGTTTAGATCTTTGATAATTCTCTTTGCAAAATCCCCTTGGGCATTTGGTTTTGAAAGGCTCAGGCCCAATTGATGAATGGCTTCCTCAGTCATAATATTCGTTGTAGCGTTTGGGTGAAAAATACAATTGTGGAGGAGGGAGTCATTGAGTTGGAGAGTGACATAAAAAGGTGTGTCCTCACCATATTTTGATCCAACATTTTCTACCTGGTGGACAAAAAGAGAAACTTCTTCAAGAAGGCCATCTTTACAAATTTGTGGCAAGGAAGCTTCAATCTCTTCATTCTTGTGTGGAAAAATGTCCTAAAAGGGTTCTACTTCCATGGGAGGTTCCCAAAGAGGAACATCGTGTACGTTGGTATGAGAAGTGCTCCATTTCCTCTTAAGAACCATGGGTTTCATTTCAAGGATTTCCGAAAGGTTAGGTTTAGTTTCTGTAATAATTTCGTCACTAGATCCCCAGGGGTTGTTACTGTGCGAGAGGTTAAGCTGATGAATGTAGTCTTTGAACTTAAGGTTCTCCTCAATTTGGTAAGAGAAATATTGTGTTTCTTCTAAGGTTGAGGGTGACCGATCCTTGAGGGTAAACTCTAAGATTCCTTCCAAGGAGTTCAAGTAGTGTTGGAGGATGGCTTCCTATGAGTTTAGGATGGGTCGAAGTTTCTTAATGAGAAAATTAAATCTATCATTGAAGTCCCTAATGTTTTCGTTGGACCCTTTGAAAATATCAATGTACTGGGAGTACAAGGATTTTGCATTCTCTTGTTTACACCACCTTATTTTGAAGGCTTTTTCTAGTTCTTCAAGAGTTTTTATGCTTCCTTTTGGGCGAGACTCAATCTAGGTTTTGGCATCCCCGATGAGAGAGCTTGCAAAGAGTCTCAGAAAGACATCAGGGTGTTCTTGACCATTTTGATGAAACTCAAAACTTTCATAAAACTAGGTCTAATGTAAGTTACCCGAGGATATTAATTTTCTCGAAAAAATTGGTATCCATGAGTCGACCCCTCTAGGTAGGTCATGTAATCCCCCTTGGATGTTAGTTAGGTCAAAATAACCAAAGATTTTTTTGGGAGACAATCTAGGAGAAATAACAGAAGTAACAGGGTTTGTAGGGGTAGTGGAGACCACAGTAGAAAGAGGTAAGTACTGACGCCCGCTACAGGTCATCATTTGTGGAGTCACTAGATAATTTGCTTGAAATTATCAAAAGGATAAGGCAAAACACCCTAAGTGGAATCACCAGGTAATATTGTAAGATAAATATTCTAGAGGCAAGGTTTACCAAAAAGTGTCGTCTTGAGGAGAATTGACTCAATGTTCCCCGACAACGATGTCAAAATGTTATCGCATAGTTTGTACTTAAGGTAAAATACGGATGAAAGGAGGGAAAACTGGCATAATTGAGACTATCCCACCACAGTCACCTCAATGGGATAACTCTTTTTGTTTAGGGAGGTAACGTCGAGGGGAGACGTCCCCGGTGACCTGGGGTTTTGAGAAGGCAAAGGCTTAAAAGGATAAGTGATCATTTCCCCCTCACAAGTCATCACCGATCAGAAAGTCTGGCTTAATATCCAATAAAGATAAAAGTAACCAGAAGTGTACCTACTCGAGACAAAGTAACAAAGAAACTATGCATAATGCAAGATCACTTGCTTGGTTAGCACTTCATATAATTATGGACTTCTGATGTAAAGCAATTGATAAACAATATTATTGATGAAGGAAATCAAAGTTGTACAATGGAAATGATTACAATATATCACTTCATAATAAATGCTAATGGCAATCAATGTAGCAATATCAACATTAAAAAACAACACCTTAGCTAATGATTCAATTTCTTGTAAAGATATAAATCTTGCAATGGTATAAGTATAAAATAAATAAACAATGGCAGCACTAGGGTTAGTATATGTTAGTCTATGCTAGGGTTATAAAGTTAGGTAGTTTTTCAAAGTATTTGGTTGTTTGAAGTTGTGACCAAGGTACTCAAACAATGGAGGTATTAGATCAGTGCTTTAGGGAAAATGGAGTAAAAAAGAGCTACAAAAGTTGAAGGACTGTGATGATAGTGATAAAACTAAAGACAAGAGGGTTGGATGTTGAGGTGTTGCTAAAGCAAGGCCTCAACAATGAAACCTTAGGGGAGAAAGGCTCAATAAGGTGTAGAAACCCTAGGCCTTAGTGCTTTCTCCTCCTTCTTTAGCTCAATGGCAAGATGAAAAATGACTTGCTTGAGTAATAGATGCAATGGATAAGGACAAGAGATTTTAATGATGAAGTGTTGCTATGGCAAGGCTTCATAAAAAAAACCCTAGGAAAAGTGGCTCACTAAGGTGTAGAAACCCTAGGCCTTAGTGTGATTTCTCCTTCCTTGGCTCAAATACAAGATGAAAAATGGCTATGCTAGAAGAGTATGGATAGAGTGTTGATATGGAAAGGTTGTATCTTACTTCATCAAATCAAATAGTTCTTAATCTTAGTAGGGACATGAGACAAGGACCTTAGCACGTGCTTCTCACCTAGGGTTCAATTCAGGAAATGCAAGTAAACAATACTATAACCATTCAATTAAGAAGTGTTGCATAAATTCACTTACATAAACCAAGAAACCATGTAGAAAAACCCTAGTTGTAAGCCTTCCACCAAGAGAAATGCCAAAAATGCCAAGAAAAGTCTTCCTTCAACAAGTGTGCCTAAAAATTTCAGCCAAAACCCTAGAATAGGGTGCAAATTTCAGACCTCACTAATGTGTGAGTGAAAGATGATGAAAATATGAGAGTGAAAACCCTCAATATATACCATACCAATGACCTTAATTAAATTTTAGGTCATCAAAAAGTCGACAAGGCTAAAATACACAATAATATTGTTTTACATTAAATTGTCATAATTTAAACCCTAATCAATCAAAAGTAAGATGTCATGCCCCTTTTAGGGTGACATTATCCCTTTCTAGAGAAAATGTAGCCTCGTGGAGAAAAATGTTAGCCCCCCTTGGGCTTCTCCAACCTGCCACACGTGCCAAAATGCCATGACTGTCTCCCAAAACGTCCATAAAGTTGGTGTTAATATTATGGTAGCTGCGGGAGGTATTTACCCCCATGTGTGAACCTGACGAGAATAGAAGACTCTGGGAAGCAAGAGAAACCCTAATGAGTTGGCTAATAACCCTAGAAGCCTTGTCGGCTCAAGAAGATAATTTATA
>ML785522.1:627783-639388 GCA_009831015.1 Picea engelmannii | reverse complement strand
TGTTGATATTCTATACTGAGGGCAGACACTCTTTCAGATCTCACAGACGTGAGTGAAAGATTGGCCCAGTTGATTCAGTTTTTATCATAACATTGTTTCTATGCAGGATGCTCTCAGATGTTTGTTATGAAGACTATATGACATTAGATGAGGACTACTGTGGTGAATGTGTTTCACTGCTCGCAACTATACGTTGTTCATCAAGTACTTGTGTGTTACTTGATGTGGTAGTTAACCACTGGATTGTAGTTGTGTACTACTATGAATAGACACAGTTGTGTTCTATCCGTGTTCTAATTGCCTTGAAGACTATCAGCAGTTTATTGGAGATGATGATCATTCAGATGAATGATGAACATAGATTTTTCAGACGGAAAACAATTCAGAGCTTTTACTCCTCTGGTATCACTCTATGGTGAGAGTGACTTATCCAACATCATATTACTCAGATGAAGTATGGTTTCGAGAGATGATGCAGCTGATAGTGATGGTGATGCTCATGATCTAGTCATGAAATAGTCTAGATGACTATATTGATCCTACCGGGTAAATGGTATGTTTTGTGCGCAAGTCCATTACCTGTAAATACCTCTCTAGCTAGGAGGGAGTGTTAATATTATGGTAGCTGCGGGAGGTATTTACCCCCACGTGTGAACCTGACGAGAATAGAAGACTCCGGGAAGCAAGAGAAACCCTAATGAGTTGGCTAATAACCCTAGAAGCCTTGCTGGCTCAAGAAGATAATTTATATTAGGCTATTAGCCTCCAAGAGAAGAAGTCGGCCAAAAATAATAATAATATACTGAACAAACACTATCCAGAAGGAGAAGTCAGCCCCAACAAATTTGGAAAAACCAGTATAAATACAGGGCACCAGTTCTCATTTGTCACATCTCAGGACTGCAGTTTTCCCAGTTGGTGCGCACTGCAGTTGCAGTTGGTGCGCAGGTTTGGAGGAGGGTTGCAGGTGCAGCTGCAGCAGCAACAAGTTTCAGTATTTGGCTTGGATATCTCTTAGCTAGGGTTTGGAACATCTGATCAGTCTTTTGTGTTGTGCTATCCTTGGGGAGAGATGCACTGCTCTTTGTTTGGCTATCTAGCCTAGGGTTTTGCTTCCGGAGGAATTCTCAGGTCAAGGTTAAGGTGCTCGGAGGGAGGCTTCGGCCTGTGGTTGGGTGACGAGGGTATCGTCAATGGTAAAACGAGAACACCATATTCTATATTCTAACAGTTGGATGATGTAAAACAATATAATTTTTAGTATTTTGGCCTTGTCGGGCTTTTTATGACCTAAAAGTTAAATTAGGTCATGGTACAGTACAAATTGAGGGGTTTTACTCTCATTTTTTCATCATCTTTCACTCACTCATTAGTGAGGTCTAAAATTTGCACTACATTTGGAGTTCTTGGCTGAAATTGTGAGGCACACTTGTTGAAGGAAGTCTTTTATTGGAATTTTTGGCATTTGTCTTGGTGGAAGGTGTTACAAATAGGGTTTTCTACTTGATTTCTTGGTTAAATGTAAGTAATTTTATGCAAAAATGCTTAATTGAATGGTTGCAGTATTGTTTTTCTTGCATTTATTATTATAATTTGAATAAACCCTAGGGGACAAACACACATATAAGGTCCTTGTCTCATGTCCCCGTCAATATTTTCCAGCCATTATTTGAAGGGAGAAAGAGCCTAGCCTTAGCTACACTTTTTTTTCCTTTTATTTTGCTAGTTGTTTTTCTTTTCTGAGTTGAGAAGAAGAAGACGCATGAGGGCCTAGTCCTTCTACACCTTGATGAGCCAATTTTTTAGGGTTTGCTGGTAAAGCCCCGCCATAGCAACACTCTACCTTGTAGATCCTCTTGTCTTAGTTTTATTTCCCTTTTTTTGAGCTAGTCATTTTCCATTTGACCTAAGGAAGAAGGAGAGAGCACTGAGGCCTATTTACCCTAAACCAAAGTGAGCCTCTCTCTCCTAGGGTTTTATCCTTGAGGCCTTGCCTTAGCAACACCTCAAGGTCTAATCCTCTTGTCCTTAGTCCTATTATTTCCACATGATCCTTCAACTTTTGTCTCCTCCTTTTGACTCCATTAACCCTGGAAACACATTGATATAAGACCAAGCTTGTGAGTATTATGATCAAAACCACTCTTAATACTTTGAATAAAACCCTAACTACTCTAACCCTAGCCTAAAACTAACCCTACTAACTGGATGTTGTCGTCATCTCTTGCTATTAACCTCATTTTGTAGCTATCATCTTATTTTTGAGAAATTGAATGGTTATTAAAGGGGATTACTAGAATAAAGTGTTGATTGTTACATTGAATACCATATTTATTGAATAAGTGACATTGTATATCATTACTATTTCATAAACATTGACTTCGTCAATATTTATTATTCAAGTTCCTATATATGTCAGATAGCCATTGATTATATGAAGTACTAACCAAGTGAGTAAGCTTGCATATATATGTTTCTTGTTGCTTTGTATCGGGCAGATGCATCTCTATTTTTGGTTATACTTCTATTTATTGGTCGTTAGCCGGACTATCTGCTCGGTGGTGACTTGTGATCTAGGGGGAATTTACCTTTATTCTTATTATCCTTTGCCTTATCAAAACCATAGGTCACTGGGGACGTCTCCCTTGGGCCTTACCTCCCTAAACATAAAGAACCATGCCATTGATGTGACATTGGGTGGGATTGGTTCCAATTATGCCAATTTGACTTCTATCCTTCTGTCTTTTATCCTAACTACAAATTGCACGATAACAAGTACTTCATAAAACCACAGACTTTATCAATAAAAGAAATGGCTGATATATGGTGAAGAAAACATAAATTTGTAGAAACAATTTTTGTAAGACAATAGCTTCACAATAAGTGCCTTAAATACAATGAGTTAATGTCCAAATCTCCGTTAGATCACTCATATGGTGCATGTACTCTTGGATTATATATTATCATGTGTATTACTCATTCATTATGTTGTGATTAATATACTCTCTCTCTCTCTCTCTCTCTCTCTCTCTCTCTCTCTCTTGCAAGTTTTATGTGATTTTGTCTAGCTAGGTTCTCTATGAAGGGTTCTCACCCAAACTTCACACTCATATACACATATACTTAGACATTAATTTAGACATTGTCGAGCATGCAGCTTCCAAAAAAATGCAATTTAAGTAACAAAAAAATTATGATTTCACCAAAAATCATATCATAGATTCCAACTATTATTGTCAAAAACTAAAAGGTAAATTATTTAGACTCCACTAACAAAAATTAAATAAGAAAAATTTTCATTAAAATTAGAGGATGATTAAAAGTGGGAAAAAAAAAGTCTTCTTAAATTTAAAAAAAAAATTGAAAAATATGGGATATTGGCATTTAACACAATTTTTTAGGAAAATAGTTCTAAAATAATGAGAATGTTGTTATGGTTAAGTATCAAAAAATCTATAATATTTCAAATTATTAACTTAATTTCTATTGATACATTTAATTTTTTATACAACCTGAATGGGCCTAATAGTTAAGAACATGTGTTTCCTCTCAAGAGGTCACAAATTCACAAATTCAAATAACATATTATTGAAAAATCATTGATATTTTAAAAACCTAATTGTTTTCCTATTTTATATCAAATATGGCTAACTCCATTGGATTTTAAAAACTTTGCCTTCTTAAAATGTCAAAGTTAGAATCTCACAAAATTTTATATGACCCATACCAAATGTGAATTTCACAAAATAACTAACACACTAACAAACAAAAAAATTTATATGCCTAATATAACGAACAATGATAATGTGATTAATAAACATAAAATTAAAGTAAATAGTAAAAAACCGTAACCATGTGAAATCTATGCATAATATAAAGTTGGCCATGAACATGAGAAGCATATAATAAAGATCTCAATTATGACTGGAATTTATGCATCTTTGTTCCTTAAAGTACACGGTCTCCTACTTTTCTCCAACTCCACACGGTCAATAAAAAACAAATAAATGTTTTTTAAAGATAAGCTAAAGATTCGGATTGCGTTGCAAATAAGAAAGTTTTCTTTCTTTCCATAAGATTTTATTAATCCAATATTTTTTAAATTAATCTTTAATTTTTTTTTAAATATAGGGTAAGTGCCATTTAGAGGATGACGACCAAAGTGAATATACAAATAAGGAATTTTTAATTAATATTTTTTTAGCCATTTAGAGAAGGACCACCAAAGTGAATATACAAAATAAAGATTTATAATAATACAAATAAATATTTATAATAATTAAAATTAAGGAAAAAAATTCATTAAAATTATAAGATGATTAATATTTTCATTTAGATTTTTTTAAACATTTAAAAAGATTTTCATGATCACCATAATTTTAATAATTTAAAAAGTAAAAAAAAAAACAATACTTATGCAAAAAATATTTTAAATTATACAATTCAAAGTAAGAAATTGTTATTTAGGAGAAATATTGTTAAAGTAAAAAAAAAAAATCATATTTAATTATGTATAATGATTTTTTTTATTTTTTTTTTAAATATTATCAAGATAAGAAAAAATCAATATTTAAATATAATTAACAATGGGTGAGGTAAATTTAATCATTCAAAAATGATTTGGAGAAGAACAATATAATTTTTTTAAATATCATTAACAATTTGTTCGTTATATTTAATTTTTTTAAATATCATTAACAATTTGTTCGTTATATTTTTATAAATATCATAATTCAATGACATGCATGCAGTAAAGTGTAAGTACACCAATTGACTACATTCAGTAAAGTGTAAGTGCACCAATTAGCTACATGCTTCTTTCTATTTGGAAGTGCAACATTTTTTAAAATATTTAAAATATCATTAACAATTTGTTCGTTATATTTTTATAAATATCATAATGCAATGACATGCATGCAGTAAAGTGCCTGTAAAGTTTTTGACTTTTTGAAATTTTCATTTCAAATAACAAGTAATACTTAAATTTTGTTAAAAAAAAAATGAAAAATGAGTTTTTTTGTTTTGTTGAATAGTTTATAAAGCTTATATTTTAAATAATAACTATCTAAATTTAGTGTAACATTTTTGACTTTTAAATTTTTTTATTTTAAGTAATAAGTTGTATTTAAGATTTATTCATATGAGAAAAAAATGAGGAAAATGAGGTTTTGTTGAGTTGAATAGTTTATAAAACTTTTTAAATGATAATTACCTAAGTTTTATAATAAAGAAAATAAGGTTTTTATTTGGTTGAATAGTCTTTTGTTTCATTGAATAGTATTTAGTTTGGTTGAATAATCTTTTAAATTTAAATCACCTAATGAAAAATAAACCTAATTCCAAACTACTATAACCATTGAATCGGGACCATTAAATATCATTTTCATAAAAACAAAGTTGATACTTTGTTTAATTGTTTTAAAAAATTATTACCATGTTTGACCATGACCTACACACGTTTTTAAATATGTTATTTAAAAACTCATTCATCCAAAATATACTCAAAGGAAATAACTCATAATCCTCTTTTAAATGTATCAGACTCCCTTTTTAATAAAATAAGAAACTTTTAAATATATGAGACTCCCTTTTTAATAAAGCAAAAAACTTTGTTAGTAATAATTTAACTACTAAAATTTATAAAAATGTACACATCCTAATTATTTATCATCTTATAATTACAATCCAATCTATCTTAAAAAAAAATAACATTAACTAATTTAAAAATTATTTCTAACTTATCATATTTCTTATTCATACATACCAATTACCATTTAAAAAAAAGTTAAATGGAAATAAAAACTCCAACCTTGTCTTCCCTTTACCTACATTCCATCCTTTTTTTAAATTGTCAATTCTCTCGATACATTTTGATTTCATAATGCTTTTGAAATCAATACATCACTAACAATACAATTATTACTGCTCATTTTTATTTTTCATAAAATCAATCTTTTCATATCATTATGAAATCAATATTTTCATATCATTATTCATCAATTTCTTTATTTTAGTGTATAACTTTTTAATATTAAATTTCAATTTTTATATCATTATTAATTAACTTTTTTACTTTAATGTATAATTTTAACATTGAACTTCACTTTTTATCATCAACTTATTTACTTTAATGTACTTTTTAAAAAGATGTAAGCGACCATATAACTAAAAGATCCAAGTGACCATACGGTCTCATAATATTTTTTTGACCATGAATATTTTTTTTTCAACATTATTCATATTAAAATAATTATTAAAATCAATAAATTTTTGGTGATATTTGTATAAGTAAATATAGTTTGAGTGAGTTTAATGGTTAAGAATATGTATTTCTTTTTAAGAGGTTATAGGTTTAAATCAAGAAGAGATAGGGTATGTATACCTTGATAGACTTTACCAGTCAAACCAGTCAAATCGTTAAAAAAAGGAAAATCCCTTTCCCACAAACAAAAAGATCTCATACACCAACTTGATATAACAACAACTATATCAACAACTTAACCCTGACCTTAAAAAATAAATTATAATTATTATTATAAATAAAAAACTATACAGTACTTTCAAACTTCCAAACAACCACACAATAACAGTACTTTCAAACTTCCAAACAACCACACAATAACAGACGTGTACGCTACCGGCGAACAATAGAAGCTTCTATCGTATACTTCTGGCCGAGACTGACGGTGACATTGTGCGGAATTGCTTTTGCACGCAATTACAGTAGATCAATGCATAGAACTGCAATTTTTTTTTATTATTTTCTCTAATATTTTTATATATATTCTAGAAATAGCATGTAAAATCCAACGCATGGATTGATTAGCATTTAAAATCCAACGCATGGATTGCAGGTTCAACGCTGGGCATATATTTAAATTTTTTCCGATAATTTTGATGAAATTGCATGTTCATTGCTGGGCAGAGATATTATTTTTTTGCTATAAATTTAATGAAAAAGCTAATGGGTGCGGTGGAAATCCGGCTATAAAACAGTCAACACCGGTCCCAATTCTTTTCGTGATCGCATCAAACCTGTTCGGCGCATTAACAACCCCAAGTTAGATGGGGCAGAGCCAAGGCTTATTGCCCGGATCAGGAAAAAACGATGCTTGCATTATTTCCGACCCGGAAAAGAGCTAGATCCCTGATTTTCTTATCTGAACAATCCGACCCTCAGGTCTGATAATGCCTTGCTTCTTCTAAGACAGGGCTTGCTTTCGACGCTTTCATTATTTCCAATCCGGAAAAGATCTACAACCCTGATTTTCTTATCTCCAAACGGCGATTCTGTACAATACGATTCTCACGTCCTATCATGCCTTACTTTTTCTAATACATAGCCTTGCTTTTTCCATGGAAAATGTGAAAACGATTTGGTTTTCTTGACATGTTAGGTAGATGCACGTTGTTCGATTTTGACTTCAATTTAGAATCGTAAGCACCAAAGGGTCTTAGACTCCTGGCTGCACGCCTTCCCCTAAAAAGGGGCATCTTTTTGCTTAAAGATACATCAACGGTAAGGAAACCCTGCGAGATGTGAGTTTACAGGAGCATAAGAACATGGCGAGGGAACAGCTAGAGATGTCGAGTCTGGAAGAACGAGCTGAGGAAAAGAAGCAAGGCACGATGTCGGATTCACAAAAAGCAAAGGACGGCAAGAGCGCCGGTGGTTCAAAGAATTCAGAAATCTCATTGTTCAAACTTTTCAAGTATGCTGATTCAACAGATCTGTGGCTTATGGTACTCGGCACTGTAGGAACGATTGCAGATGGAGTTGCCACGCCTGGGACGATGTTAATAATGAGTAATTTGCTGAACACAATAGGAAGTGGTCCATCGAGAAATTTCACTGAGACAGTCGACAAGGTAATGCTTGTATCTTTCAAAACTCAGAACGCTATAATAACCAGGATCTTGTATAGTGATTAATGACTAGGTGTTGGTAAATTGTGCAGTATGCTTTGCGTCTGGTGTATTTGTCGATCGGTGTGTTGGTTGCTGCGTTTTTAGGTGGGTATAACTCTCCTACTTTCGCCCTTTTGCCCTTTCCAGAGTGTTTATGAGAAGGGCCTTTTATGATGTTGCTTTGCTTTTTATTATCAGAGGCGTTCTGTTGGGCGAGGACCGGCGAAAGGCAAGCATCTCGGATGCGTAGAAAATATTTGAAAGCGGTGTTGAGGCAAGACGAGGGATTCTTCGACACCGAAGGCACCACCACATCAGAAGTGGTTACCAGCGTTTCTAATGATACTCTGGTTATACAGGACGTTTTCGCTGAAAAGGTATGTCGATCTTAGTTAGTCGATTCTCTCATCTAATTTGTCCATACTCTTCAGGATTTTGTTTTTGTTCGGACTCTGCCGGATCTTGTACTTTCTGTTAGTATTGCTGAATATAGAAACTGGTTGCGAAAACGGTACTAATTCTCTTTGGAAGTTGTCCATTTTCAGCTACCCAGCTTCATCATGAATGTGTCTCTGTTCTTGGGGGCATATTTTGTGGCATTCTACTTGACATGGAGACTGGCAATAGTGTCATTTCCTTTCGTGATCTTGCTGATTATTCCAGGAATTTTGTATGGACGGATTCTAGTGGGGACTTCTCGCAAGCTTAATGAAGCCTATAACGTAGCTGGGAATATTGCAGAGCAAGCTCTGTCATCGATTAGAACGGTCTTTTCTTTCGTTGGAGAGGAAAGAACAATGGCCAAGTTCTCCGATGCGCTTAATGGAACTGTAAAGCTTGGCCTCAAACAAGGTCTTGTCAAAGGTTTGGCAGTAGGAAGCGGAGGAATTACCTTCGGTATCTGGTCGTTCAACGCGTGGTATGGTAGCAGATTAGTTATGTATCATGGTGCATTAGGAGGAAAGATTTTCGTGACTTCAGTTTGCTTACTTCTGGGTGGCTTGTAAGTTTTCTCCCTATCATTTTTTCTCTTTTGATTGCTTCTATAATTTCGGATCTTTCTAAACGGCAAATTTACCCCATTTCCCCAAGGATCTCAAACAAAATTTCTGGAATAATTAATATATTTGCAGAGGTCTAGGGACTGCTCTGCCGAATCTCAGATACTTTTCAGAAGCACGGGTTGCTGGTAAACGCATCTTTGAGATGATTGACAGAGATCCCGTCATTGACTCGGATGATCTAGAAGGAGAAATATTGCAGGAAGTTAGCGGTGAAGTTGAATTTAGAAACGTTGAGTTTGCATATCCGTCTCGGCCAGAGACCAAGATATTTCGCAGCTTCTGTCTAACCATTCCGGCAAGTAAGACCGTTGCGTTGGTGGGAGGAAGCGGGTCAGGCAAGTCTACGGCTGTTGCGTTGATAGAGAGATTCTATGATCCCCAGGCAGGAGAGATTCTGCTTGATGGAGTGAACACTAAAGCGCTACAATTGAAATGGTTGCGTTCCCAAATTGGATTAGTAAGTCAAGAACCGGCACTCTTTGCTACATCGATCAAGGAGAACATCTTGTTCGGAAAGGACGGAGCCAGCATGGACCAAGTAATTGTTGCGGCCAAGGCTTCCAATGCTCACAATTTCATCATTCAACTACCACACGGTTATGATACACAGGTAAGATTTCGTTTTTTTTCTCAATCTCTATCTCTAGAAAGTGCAGTCGGTTTCACAAGCTTCCTTTGATTTGGGGAATACAGGTGGGCGAGCGTGGAGTGCAGATGTCCGGAGGGCAAAAGCAACGTATAGCCATTGCTAGAGCTATGCTCAAAGATCCTCGTCTACTTCTTCTTGACGAGGCCACTAGTGCTCTGGATGCGGAGTCGGAGAAGATCGTTCAGGATGCTCTAGACCAAGCTTCAGTTGGACGCACAACAGTTATTGTTGCTCATCGCCTCTCCACCATCCGCAACGCGGACATGATTGCAGTGGTTCAAGCGGGTCAGGTGATCGAGACAGGCCCGCATGAAGATCTGATATATAGACGGAACGGAGCATACGCTACTTTGGTGCAACTGCAACAGGCCGCAGCAGATAAACCAGATGAGAGAGCCGACGGGGACAATATCCGAACCTCGTCTTTGAGAGCGAAGAGCTCTGGCGTATATAGCAGATCCAGTTCGAACACGTCGGCATCAGGCCATCAAGAAGTGGTAAAGGAAGATAAGGCTCCTTCCGCCCCTTCATTCCGTCGACTGTTTCTTTTAAATGCTCCGGAATGGAAGCAGGCCCTATTAGGCTGTACAGGAGCCTTGGGTTTTGGAGCAGTTCATCCTGTTTATTCCTTCTTCATGGGGGGCGTGGTATCTGTATTTTTCCTCAAGGACCATGATCAGATCAAATCCAAAATCAGAGAATACTCCATCATTTTTGTGGGCTTGGGAGTAATATCGTTCGCAGTAAATCTATTGCAGCATTACAACTTCGGAGCTATGGGTGAATATCTCACGAAAAGGGTTCGAGAGCGGATGCTGTCCAAGATTATGACTTTCGAGATTGGGTGGTTCGATAAGGACGAGAATTCCAGCGGAGCTGTGTGCTCCAGACTCGCGACAGAGGCTAATGTGGCAAGTATCCGATCTTCAAGTTTTAATGTTTCTAGCGAATATCTGATTGTGATACAATTTTCTTACAATTTTAATGTTCGATGCACTATTTGTTATACAGGTGAGATCTCTGGTCGGAGATCGTATATCGTTACTTGTACAAACTGTGTCCGCGGTTACAATCGCCTTCACGATGGGTTTGATTATAGCATGGCGTCTTGCGATTGTAATAATCGCAGCGCAACCTCTGGTAATATCATGTTTCTACACCAAAAAGGTTATGCTGAAGACCATGTCCCAGAAGGCTCTAAAAGCTCAAGATCAGGGTAGTCAGCTAGCGGCAGAGGCTGTCGCTAACCATCGTACTATTAGTGCCTTTTCTTCACAGGAAAAGATTCTACGCCTCTTCGAAAAGACTCAAGAAGGTCCTCGGAGAGACAGTATCAAAGAGTCTTTGATTGCAGGACTAGTACTCGGAATTTCACAATGCATCAACATATGCAATACGGCTCTGGATTTTTGGTATGGAGGGCACCTTGTTTTTAAAGGACTAATCAGCTCTAAAGATCTTTTTCAAACTTTCTTCATTCTGATGAGCACTGGGAAAGTGCTAGCAGACGCAGGGAGTATGAGCAACGACATCGCCAAAGGCTCTGATACAGTCAAATCTGTGTTCGGCATCCTGGACAGAGAGAGCCGCATAAACCCAGACGATGCAGAGGGCGAGAAACCGGAAAAGATAGAAGGAAACGTGGATGTGAGAAACGTCGACTTCGCTTACCCAGCTCGTCCAGATGTGATCATCTTCAAGAACTTCTCCTTGAGGATAAAAGCAGGCACCAGCATGGCTCTTGTAGGACAAAGCGGATCAGGAAAGTCGACCATCATTGGATTAATCGAAAGATTCTACGACCCATTAAAAGGGACGGTGAGAATCGATGGCAGGGACATCAAGACGTTCAATCTGAGGAGTCTGAGAAAACATATAGCCCTGGTAGGTCAGGAGCCCACCCTGTTTGCAGGAAGCATTCGAGACAACATTCTCTACGGAAAAGAGAATGCAACCGAGGTGGAGATGATCGAAGCTGCAAAGG
>ML785522.1:592663-604858 GCA_009831015.1 Picea engelmannii | reverse complement strand
TACCCACAAGAAATGGAAAGTTTCCGCAAAGGGTTATTCAAACCATGTACAGTGACGTGTTGTGGTTTTAGGGATGTCTAGTCATAGTCAGACCTAGGGTTGGTGTCGTCTGTGGGTGCCTTTGTAGGAGGCGAGCTGTACCCTTCATGGATGCAATTTTTCCAAGCCCTTATTTCCTTATCTTTCTTTATTTGTATTTTTACTACAAGCCTTGACGAAGAGGACACTGCCTTGGCTTGGTGGCCAGAGATGACAGCGTTACCCACTAGTATCTTCGCAGAAATGATAGGGCTGGCTCGTGATGAGACCCCCCTTATTTTGGCCATGCAGCCAAAGGTCACTGCCCTGGTTTGGTGACCAGATGGTGGCAATGTCATACCGCTAAATACCTATGAACATAATGGGTCGGCTCGTGATGAGACCTCCCATCCTCTCGGTTAGGTCTTGCATTTATTTATTTATTATTTTCTTAGGGTCCCTCAGTTTCTTATTGAGAGGCATTTTATTGCCTTCTCGGGGATCCCCTGGGCGAAGTATCTCTAGGTTTTCATTTTCCTATGGCTTTTATCTTTTACCAGCTGCTTTTACCCCCTGGGCCTTTAGCCCCTTCTTCCCACAAGACAAGATGTACCCTGGATGGTCATCCTAATGTCTAGACCAGGGGAATGGGATGGATGAGCGGGGTTTTAAGATGAAAAAGTGATAATATGAGGGGAGCGGACGATGGTTCTGCAAACCCCCCTTGGTGGCTAACCAAAACCCATGAATACCAACTTGCTAAGCTACTCCATCAATTACCCCAATAATGGTCAAGTAGATTAGTGTAAAGTCCAAACAGTTATCTGAAACTAAAGAGATCTAATGCATACATAAGAAGGTTATAATGATCAAATATGACACATACCATGATACCTCGGACCAATTACCTCATGGAGCAAGAGCCTCTTCTGATGCAAGCCCAGGTCGGTAGTGATGGAGGCTAGTACTGCTGGCAGGACAAGTATGGCCGAGAAGAAGAAAATATGGGCCCTCAAGGGTCATGCTCAAGTCAATCTGCTCTCGTACTCCATGTCTAGGACCATGTGGGCCTCGAGACATGATCTCCTAGTTATCCCTAGATATCGGGGATAACAGGGCCCACATGACTTTTGGTGCTTCATCTCCTAGGGTTAGGTTTTTAGATGTCTAGGGTTTTTGGCATTCTTTCTTATTGTAAAAATTCCTTCAAAGCCTCATTGTAACCTTCTTCTGGCAAATGCGCATTGCTGTCACATCTCTTCTCGGAGATAAGCCGCCACCATTCCAGCAAGCTTGTTTCCGTTGCATTTTACAGTTTCAGCTTATTTCGTTATTGAATAGAAAACCAATTTTACTGTATCTCTGTTATTTTTTGTTAAAAACCTATTAATAATCTTTATTCATTTCGTTCTGATCATAAAATCCGGATCATTTGTGCATATCATTGAGTTAGAGGAAGGAGAAATCCAGTCATCACCACACCTTACAGACACCCAAAGAAGTACAAGGATGAAATAGAGAAGGCAATCAAAGAGCTCTAGGATATGGGGCACATCAGGCCAAGTTCCAACCCTTTTTCCTCTTCAGTGATGTTGGTCAAGAAGAATGATGGAACCATGGGCATGTGCATTGAATTCAGGGAACTAAACAATAAAACAATCAAAAACAGATATCCCATACCAAGGATTGACGAGTTACTGGGCGAGCTTCATGGGGCTATCTATTTCACCAAAATTGACCTATGCTCTGGCTACCATCAAATCAAGATGAGGGAGGAGGACATCCCAAAAAATGCTTTGAGGTGTAACTACGACCACTATGAGTTCTTAGTGATGTCATTTGGCTTAACCAATGCCCTCCCCATGTTCCAATCATGTATGAACCATGTCTTCAACGAACAATTAAGCAAGCACCTTCATGTTTTCTTTGATGACTTGCTAATCTATAGAAAGACGTGGGAGGAACACCTTCACAGATATTGACTATCATGGAGGATCAATCATTGTATGCCAAGGAGTCCAAATGTGAATTTGGAATGGCAGAGGTCCTCTACTTGGGACATATTATTGGGGTTAAATAAGTACAAGTACATCAGGAGAAACTTAGGCCATAGTTGAATGGCCCATGCCCAAAACCCTTATAGAGTTGAGGGGATTTCTGGGCATCTGCAACTATTACAGGAGATTCGTCAAAGGGCTATCCCAATTGTGTGCACCCTTGCATGGGGAAGAGACAGATTAGAGGGTTTGCACCAGAGAAGAGGAGGACATTCCATGAGAGGAATCTTGGCAGAGCCTTACCCATGGGGGTTGTGCCATTTCCACAAGGATGTTGGCCTTGGAAGTCTGATGACACTTATGACATCATCCAACGCTATGGAGGCTTTGGGAGGTAGTTATGTGCCAAAGTGGCATGTGTGGTAAGCTCCTGAGGCCCAAGAAGGCCAAACGTTTTTCCCCAAGAGGCCAACATTGCCTTAAAAGGGGATAAAGTCACCCTAAAAGGGAATGGTGTCTTCATCTTTGCTTGATTTAGGGTTTGATTTTTACATTTAATGTAAAAACAATATTATTATGTATTTTTGGGCATGCCGTCATTTTGTGACTTAAAAATAAAATTAAGGTCATTGCTACTGTATAAATAGAGAGCTAAAACTCTCTTTTTCTCATCATTGTTCACTCACACTTGTGTGAGGTTTGAAATTTGCACCCTTCTAGGGTTTTTTTCTGAAATTTGCTAGTGCGCACTTGTTGAAGGGGCTCTTTTTGGTGATTTTTGGCATTTTTCTTAGTGGAAGTTTTATAACTAGGGTTTGTCTTGATGAATAATTGGTAAGTGTAAGTGAATTTCTGCAATCCTTCCTTTACTTGAATGGTTATAGTGTTTTACTTGCATTTTGTTAATGAAATTGCTAGAATAAACCCTAGGAAATAAGCACATGTTGGTGTCCTTATTTCAATTCCCTACTAGATTATGCCAAGGAGCGCTTTTTCTATTGGAGACATTGCTAGGGCCCTGCCATTGCAACACCCTATCTTTGTTCTTCATCCTAGCCAATTTTACTTTGTCATTGAGCTAAAGAAGGAGGAAAACATGCCAAGACCTAGGTTTTGATGGTTGAAGCCTTAGTTTATCAATACTTCACCATCAAATTCCTCTTGTCTTTGGCCATACTATTATCATATTGTTCCTTCAATTCTTGCTGCTACTTGTTCACTACATTTTCCCTATGAATGCACTAGTCTAAGACCTCTTGCTTGAGTGTTTTGATCACAATCTACAAACATCCAAACCTTTGAGAAATTACTAACACCTTTCTAACCGTAGTTAGATTATCTTGCTAACCCTACTATTTCTATTATTATTTCAAGTTATAGTCATACTTTGCAACACATAAATCTTCTAAAAGCAATTGAAAGGATCAATGCATACTTGCTTCTAATGAATGTTGGTGTTCTGATATTGATGATTAGTTATTCTTTCTCACTTTGAAGCATTTATTGTTGAAGTATCGTATTGTGATTATTTCCATTTATACATATTTTCTTACTTCATAAATATATTAGTCAATTTCTTATATTGAGAAAGTCTCCAATTATATGAAGTACTAACCAACAAGTGATCTTGCAAAATATAGTTTCTTGTTGCTTCGTTCTAGGCAACTACATTTCTGGTTATTATTATTTTTATTGGTTGTTTAGCCGTACTTTTTGATCAATGGTGACTTGTGAGAGGGAAAATTTTACTTATCCTTAAACCTTTTCCCTCTCAAAACCCCAGGTCACTGTGGATGTCTCCCCTGGGCTTACCACCCTATATAGAAAGGGACATCCTATTAAGGTGACAATGATAGGATAGTTTCCCATTACATCAGATTGTCTTCATTTACCTTTCCTTTACATCTAAGTAAAAACTGTGTGATAACATTTTGGTGTCGTTGCGAGGGAACACTGAGTCAATTCTCCCCAAAGATGACACTTTTTGGTAAGCCTTTCCTGAAGAATCTTTATCTTACAAGATTACATGGAAACTCCACTAGGGATGATTCCCTTTTTTCTTTGATAATTTCAAGAAAATTATATTGCAACTCCACTGATGACAAAGCCAACTATGACTTCTCAATGGGACCTAGGGAACTTCAAACCTTTATACATGACTAAAATCCTGGGATACCCTCGACGAATGCCACCAAAGTACGAAAAATTGGTCCCTAGATTCATTGGAAATGCTAGGAAATGGTATGACAACCTCCCTGATGCTAGCATGACGACTATGGAACAATTGGAAGAATTTTTTTTCAAAAAATGGGGTATTTAGTTGGAATACATCTCAGTACTACTAAAAATACTCGAGCATATAAAGAAAATTGAGGATGAAACTGTCAGACACTTCCAGTTTATGTTTGAGGACATACTATATCAAATTCATGAAATCCATCATCTTGAAGACATGTACATTATCCATATCTATACCAATGTACTTTTAGTGCATCTAGGTTTTTCCCTCAGCAAAAAGGGCCCAAGAACGCTCGATGAAGCTCATAGCATGTCTAAAAGAATCAAGCAAAATATCTCCTTGTCTGAGATAATACACTTCTTTACCTCAGGCACTTTTAGTGTGGAAAATTTAGTTTCCCTTGAAACCTTTACTGTTGATATTCAAGAAGAAGGGGAAAAAAATTTTGACCAACAAAATGCTAAGGGAAAAGATCTTGATGAGGTTTTTCAACCCCACAAGGAAGAGAAAAGAATCACTGAAGACATAGTTGAGGAGCTAGAACCCAAACAAGATGATGAAGTTTTGACATACTCTCCTCTCTCTGATAAATCCATCCACAAGCCTTTTACCCCTACACAAGAAGAAGAGAATGAGGTTACTCACTTTCTGTTATGACCCTAAATTGCACCATCCATGCTTACCTGACATCAGGCCAACTCATTGCCCTTCATTGCCAAAGCCATGCTGAACAGACTCTTTAGCCTTTCGTCAAGCTTTAGGAGAATTCAAGAAAAGCAGTTGGAGGACAAAGAAGAGGAGGAGCCCAGGATCAGGATCAAGGAACGGTGGCCGATCTCTATTATCATTGTAAATTGATTCATCTTGAGATTAATAAAGAGTACTTTTCCCTTCCTAATGCACAAGTCTTATGTCTTTTATTTGATTTATGCTTAATCTCTAACCCTCTAGTAGAACAATAGCATGCATGCATAGTGTTTTGTCTCAATTGCAGGATCGTCTTTGGAAGGAGCAGCAGAAGCAAGGAGATAAAGCGCAACGAAGGATCTACACCAAACGTCGATAATAAAGGTTAGTAGGTTCTTTCCATGTTTGCATGTGAAAAAGGGTTTTAAGTTTGGGGTAGAAGGTTAAAAGTAATTTCTGAAGGGTCATGATCTGCATGCAAGTTTAAGACCTAGCTTGTTAGTCCGTAGGGTACAATTTCCCCACAACAAAATTGGCGACTCCACTGGGGAAATTACTCTTAGGGTTTCCGGATTTCATTAAGGTTTTTGGGTAGTTTAATAGAGTAGATTGTCTGTTTCTTTGTTTGTTTTTTTTTTTCTGTTAGGTCAAAGCTAGCAGGGAACCTGGTTCATAATACCAGTTTTTCCTTGACTGTTGCTTGACATTTATTATCGGGACACACAGAGGTACACGCGGCCTGCAGAAGGCCTGCACGCGTGTAACCTGCGCCCTAACCTTCTGTAACCCGTGTTTGAACGCTTGCTGCAGTGGTTTCAGTAGCGTGTAGGAATCAGGAAGCTTGAGAGGCAGTCCCCTCTTCCCTGTCAGAAGTTTAACTTCTCAGGGGGCTTTCTGGATTCTGTCTGGGTCTTGCTGGTTTACTGTCTTGTTTTCAGTCTGCCTTATTGTGTTTGTTATCTTTTGCATTCATTTTTCCCTTTTCTGTTAAAGTAGAAGCAACCAAGCCTTGAGAGACCCTGGTTGTCTGTACCATAGGCCTTTTTCAGGTCTGGGCTGCTTGTGTTTTGTTTGTCTTAGCTTTTATACAGACCCACGGCCTATTCAAGTTTAGCTCGCGGGTACCCACGTGCTGTTATAGCTCAGCACGTGTTTGCACGCGTGTTGTTTCAGTGACAATCGCGGGCTTGATTGGTGGCTTTTTAGCTTGGGTGGGGTAGTCATCCCCTCCTGTGGTGAGAAGTGTTCCTCTTAGGGTTTTTATTCTGGGGCTTCACAGTCAGCAGGTTAGGGCCTCCTATCCTTAGCCTGTGTTTTGTTAGTTGATGTTTTGATAGAAAAGACAAAAAAAAAAAAAAAAAATTGTGTTATGGTTTTTAGACAAGCGTTAGAATCGGTGCTTTCTTGATTGCTTTTGTGCGTCTTTGCTCTGGTTCGTTGCGATCTGCGCTTTAATCCAGAACTTTGTTTTGTTTTCTTTGTTTTGTGCTTGTCTTCATTTTCCCTTTATTGCTTCATTTTGCAATTAAATAAAAAAAAATTATCTTTGTCATTTTCTTCTTGGTTTGAAGATTGTGTTGTTGCATCAGTAGCTAGGAAGAATTCTTGTTTCATAAGTTTTTTTTGCAGTTCATTTAGCGCATAAGTAGCTCGCATATTGAGTGAAATTCCTTGATGTTTTTCTGCATGAGATCTTAGAAAATTCAAAAAGAAAAGGAAGTCTTTCTTGTTGAAAAGTTGTTGGTTTTTGCATTTTTTGTAAAATTTTTGTTTCCATGCATTTCTTGTTCATTTTTCTTTGAGTCTTTACACACCATCAATTTCACTTTCATACCTTGTGACTTAAAAAATCCCATTAAAAGCAACGCTAATTAAAAACGATTAGACTTTTTGTTTGTAGGGTACATACACTAGCTCAGGACTAGGGCCTTGGAATAGGTTGGAGAGGAAATTCTCCAAGGCCACTCAAACCAAACATTGGAGTCTGTCATAGGGAGTGTAGAAGTCCAGTTACGGAAAGTTATCTGGGACGCCCCTCTAACACAGGGGCTAAACATGAGGTCGCGTAAGGAAAGGTAGTGGAGATAACCCCTCCAAAGCTGGACCAAGCGTAGTGGAGAACACATATCGAGGATTTGTTAAGGGATTATGTTGTTTGCATTTGCCACGGGGCTTCGTGGGTCTCGAATCCGTTCGAGGTCCTCAGTTGTCTTCCAGACCATTTTCTCTCGATACCCTTGATAGGTTTCAGGCTTGATACCCTGCTCATTGTGGTCTACCCGACTATCGACTGTACTCTCCTGGTGACTATTCACGTGCTGGCAAACTAGTTGCCAATCTTTCCTAGGGACATACACAGGTGACTGCCGGGGTATACCGCAGTACCTAGGACAGACATCGGGCCAGGCTTTGCAGAGTATACCCGGAGGGTGCTTCCATATTCGAGTTGCACTTGCACCGGTAAGTTGCTCTAGTGTTGGTTGTTGTAACTGTTCTTCAAAATAGTTAGTGATTGCTTGTCTTATCTCATAGGGGCTTCTTTTAGTGTGTGTTACTGTTTGTTCGTGTAGAATACCTTAGCGTGTCGTGAATCTTCTCACACAGTGGAGGATTCAGAGATCCGCCGGTCACGAAGGCTTCAGGGCCTGCCGCCGGTTATACTGGAGCCACCCTCGCCACCATTGAGGCGGAATCTAGACCAACGAGGGTCTTTCGAAGCAACTGGGTTTCAAACCATTGAGCCTGAACAACTCCCGGAGGAATCAACTGCCAATATTGGTGTAGTTGAAACCCCATCCACTGATACTTGGCCAGATATTATTGTGCCAATTCAATTCTACGAATGCCTCTCAGTGCCTAACCCAGTTATGGAACCAAACTCTGTTACTTCCTCTGGAAATTCTTCCATTCCCATCACCATTGCTACCACAGGAGAAGCTTCTCCTAACTTTCCTTTATCGGCGGTCCGGACCACCATGGTCTCGCCCACAACTACGTCGCACAGTGGACCGACCCCATCTATCGTGGCGGCCACACCTCCTTACACACCTAGTGCGACAGGCCCTCCATTTTCATACGGTATGCCTAGTTCAGGTACAAGTCCTGCACTCACTTCCTCCACTTTACAGACTTTGGGTTTGGGGGCAGGGAGCTCTATTTCTCCTCTGCAAGGTCAACTTGGGGGCATTCCTGTCCCTTTCAATTCTTTTCCTTATGCTTGAGGTCATATCTCTCCTTCGTCCCCTTCACTTGGTGGATTGCATCAGCAGTCCGCCAGGCAGCCTGCACACACAAGTTCATTTGGAGCCAGTAGTCAAGGAACAGTTGTGCAAACTCAGTCGGTAGGTTCATCACCGTTTGTTTGGAACGGGATGTTTGGTAATAACACTTTCGCATCCATTTCTTTCCCATCTAGGGGCACACCCATTTTTGGACAGTCTACTCCAGCACAAGGTACTATTCCTGCATTGGGGGCACATATACCAGGACCTTGGAACTCAGGACAAGGATCCGTTCCTTCATCTGGAATGTCATTCTGGGGTAATTCTTTCCACAGTCAATGGAACCCCGGGCAGACTTCTATACCCCTCCCCTCGGGACCAACATGGGGTAATCCTTCCCAAAGTCCGTCAAACATGATGCATTCCCAACATCCTATGTCCTTCATGGGGAATCAACCAATGATGTCTCCTCAGATGAAAAACCCTTACGCTGGTCAGGGCCATGGTTTCTACCAGAATCCGAGCTAGCAGCCAAACTTTTCCTGGCAACCTGGTGCCAGTCAAACTCCAGGACCCTTTTATCCAGGCTATCAGCAACAACCTAAACTACCATTCTTGGCGATGTTACACTTGCCAGATTTGACTCGGTTGTTAAATGATCCTATCTGTCATAATCCGCATTGGCCTCCTATGCCAACGAAGTTGCCTTCAAACATTCCAAAGTTCGAGGCCAAGCCTAACGAAGATCCAGGTGATCACATGACTACTTTCCATCTCTGGTGTTCATCTAACTCACTGAAAGATGACTCCGTCCAGTTGCGATTGTTTCAACGCACTCTTATTGGGAGTGCCGTGAAATGGTACATCGAGCTTGACCACTCACGATATTCTTCTTTTGGAAAATTGGCGATGGCCTTCCTTAACCATTTCCAGTTACCTATGATATATGACGTCGGCACAGAGTTGCTAGCCAATTTCAAGCAGACGACAGCGGACCATATCTCGGATCATATTCGAGAGTGGCGACGCTAAAAGAGTCTTATCAAGGTACCCGTCCCACCAACATTTCTGCTTGAGTGGTTCCTTAAGTCTTTAGTTCCACAGTTATCCAAAACATCGTGACTTCAGGGGTTTTCTCCGAGGAAGATGCCATCATGAGGGTTCAACAGTTTGAGCTTAACTATTCTCAGTCTAGTTTACTGTACAACATCCTTCCGGATGCACCATGGTCAATACTGGATAAAACCAGGCAGAGAGCCGGACGACATGCCGATGGTATCATTGGTTCGGCACAAACTAAGCCCGCTGAGCAATTGACAAAACAATTGTAGCAGTTATCTATACAACACTCAGCGGCCAGCCAGACTACTTCTTTGGCTACTCCTCCTACCCAAACGTCGGAAGTACACTCCGTGCAGACGACTAACCCAAAGGCCAACCAACAGCCTGAAGGGAAGAAAAAACAATGCAAGAAGAGTAAGGGCGATAAAAAACCAACTGATAATGCTAGCAAGGGCACCACGGAAAAGAGGAAGGTGAGGTATCCATGCAACTTATGTGCGGAAGACCACCCGACCCATCTATGCCCTCAACTTGCGGAGGCCCAAAAGTTTGTCACACAGCAACAACAAGCCGTGTTGACTAATCCCTTTTAGCATGGGAAAAATTTAACTCAAGCCTCTACAAGTGTCGAGGGGGGCAACCAAGAAACCTACCCTCCCGCAAACAATTCCTCTTCCATGAACGTATACATGGTTAAAAGTGATGCTTTAATAATGACTAGAGTGCACGACTATAGCAAACCAAGTGCCTCTAAGAAGGGCAAAGAAGCCGAGATCCCATCTCTTCCTCTACAGATCGAGAAGATGTTGGGTGAAACAATGACACGCATTCCAAAGGGTGCGTTTAAGAGGGCTTCTCACAATCCAAACACAAGGGCCGCCCAGAACTATTTTGTGGTGGAAGATTTATCACAAACCCCTTGTGCTATGTGTGCTTTGGAGGTCCTCCAAAGTTTCCCTGCTCAGAGGAAAGCCTCGTTGACTACTTTAGGCTCTACTGAGACTTGTAACCTGGGTACCATCATGTTAGATACGACTGACTTGAAACCTTGTTTGCCTTACCACATCGCATTTCAGATAGTAGTGGCTCATCCCACAAAATTTTGTACACAGAATATCTTCCGCACGGTGGTAGACGAGGGTGCTTCGACTTGCGTTATGTTGTTAGCATGCTGGAAAGCCATTGGTCAACCTGAGTTGTCTCTGTCACCTACTCTCCTCACTGCGTTCGATGGTCGTTCTTTCCGACCGCATGGCATCATTCCTTCTTTCCCTGTGCAGTTAGGGGGGAAGACTGTGTGTGTCGAAGTAGAGGTAGTTGATGCCCCCATCGACTACAATCTATTGTTAGGTCGTAGTTGGACTTATGCAATGCAAGCGGTGGTCGCTACAGTTTTTCGAGTCTTATTGTTTCCACATGAAGGCCGGATAGTGACCATTGATCATTTGTCCTTCTCTCGACCTGACCCAGCCTTGGGGGCATCCATGGTTCCCATGATAGATAATCCTCAAGCTGGTGTCATTAACATAGGAGTTGGTTTGTGCCCATCTTTGATGGGTACTTTCGATTACCCACCTCCTCATGGCGATGTCAAGTTTATATCGACTCACCACAAGGCTGATATTTTTCACGTTTCATCGTTCCGCACGACTTACTTTCAGGATCCGTGGATTCTTCCTTCCCCGTCAGCCATGATGGATGAGACAGGGCACACTGGCATGTCCATGCCCTTGTCGGCCGCTGAAGTAGCGTACTCTTTAGTCCAACAAGCTTCAACTACTCCTGATTCGATTCCCGCACAAGAGTTGGATCCACTTCCAGAGCCTATCTGGGCTCAGGGTTCTCTTGCTACCACCGATTCGTTAGACTTATTCTTTCCTTCTGACGAAGTTGTAATCGAAGCAATGACTAGTCCGGACAGACCTTGGGAGGATCTTCATCACAGATCATATTTCCTCCCAGAGTTAAGCCGAATCGAGGCTGGAGAATTCACTATCACCATGACGGGAGATCAGCCATGTCCCATTAACCTCTTAGCTACACAGGAAATTTATGCTGAGGGGAATATGGAGACTATCGTTGCCACTATACCTATCAACATCTCCCGAAACCCTGGCGTCATGGAGAATGTCTTCGTCGGAGCAGATTGCTCCCCCGAAGAGATTCAGATTTACACGGATCTTTTCAAAGAATTCCGTGACGTTTTTGCCTGGTCTTATGAAGCGATACCTGACATCGACCCACAAAGTGTCGATCATGAGCTACCTTTGTTGTTCTTCAAGATCGCTTTGAGACCCAAAAGAAACATCCGGCGAGACTGCATTTATGCTTTTCGATCTCGTCCGGATTAACTGAGAAAAGTAACCATTATGGAGTCTTCTTTAAGCCCTTTTCAGACTCCTTAAAGATGAAAATATTGCCGAGTGACCTTGTTTCTTCACACTCGTTAAATTGGTCCAAAAGAACATTCCTTAAACGGGTCTCCTTTTAAGCCCTTTTCAGACCCTCTAAACATGAAAAAATTGCCAAGCGATCTTGTGACCTGTCACGCTCGTTAAACTGAAATTTGAAGTCACATCTGTCCGACGGTAGTTTACCCCTTTTTCGGTCTGGATGGTCAACTATACGAACAAAGGTATACTCTATTGAATTTCCATTCTTTAGAAGAGTATCCTCAGGTATAATTTTATTCCTTTTTCAGGCCTGAGGGACTAAATTTACGAAAAAGAAACCCCCCCGAAGTCCATAGTTAAGCTCTTTTCAGACTCCCTAAAATTGAAAAGATTGTCGAGTGACCTTATTCCTTCACACTCGTTAAAACGGTCCAGAAGAATATTCCTGACGGAGTCCATAGTTAAGCTTTTTTCAGACTCCCTAAAATTGAAAAAATAGCCGAGTGATCTTGTCTCTGTCACACTCGTTAAAATGGTTTTGAATTGACTTCTAGTCGATGCTATTTTACCCCTCTTTC
>ML785522.1:559534-592613 GCA_009831015.1 Picea engelmannii | reverse complement strand
CTATTGACGAAAAAGGTACCCCAATGGAGTTTCCTTTTATGCTTTTTCAGACTCTCTAAACATGAAAAATCACCGAGCTTCCCTTCTTTGGGCTCATTAAACTTACATCGAAGGACGTTACCATTGTGTGTTCTATCAACCGCGTTTGCATCCTTTACCCATCAGCCAAGTAACAATTTTCCTTTGCGTCTTAACACCTTTGGCCACTGGAGAATATTTTCCCGAGTATCATTTCCTAGAACATCAGTCTTTTCCTTGTGCCTTGAGCTTGTATGTTTTTTGTTCTCGTTCCTCCACTGTAATGTAATATTCCTTTATTCTTTTTAAAATAATCAAAAAGAACAAAAAAATCAAATATACCCCAAAAAGAGGAATGGAAAAGTATTTTATTTATTGGCAACATTATGAGTCGCCCTTGGATGAAGCACATCTGTCCTTTTTATTCATCAGACTATGGGATGTAGTACAACCTTAGGAAGCTTTGCTCGCTATATTGAGTTGTGTCCTCCATCATTTGGTTACTCTTCCAAACATATGGAGAGTTTGCGTTGCCTCCTGCTTCGTAGACTTATGATTAACAGATATGCTTCCTGAGTCTTATCACTTGTCATGCTATTGTCCAAGGGAAGTTTATTACTTAGCCTGAGTCGACCCCTCTGCAATATGTCTCTTGTCCGCATACTCGGCCATCCTGAACGTCCAATCAAGTCTTTGTTAGAAATCACTGAAGCCTTAAGTCCGATCATCAAGATTATCAAGTCCATAACTGACGAGCCATCGAAGACCTCTGGGTAGTGCAGTCGTACACTCATATTACACTCCTACCCGAGTTTTGGAAGATTTTGAAGTTGTTGCTTGAGCTCCGAAGTACAGCCATCATGCCAAATCAACTTCTGGGAGATGGATACTTTCTATGTATATCTTTCTGATTTCGAGATGTAGCTCCGCTGTGTATTGTTCGCGACTACTCTTTATAGTTATTTGACATGGATCTACAGTGTATTTGATTGGTAGCCATTGTTCTGATTTATCCCAAGCATGGGTATGCCCACCTCGGTGAGACATTTGACATTTTTTTACACACGACACTTCCTGATTCCTGATTCCTGGGCTTACTCATTCAACATATCAATACAAATTGGTAAAGAATTGGTAATGTATTTCGGCCATTAGATGCTCTTCTGACCTCACACATTAGGGGGCATCTTTTATAACCCTAAATTGCACCATCCATGCTTACCTGGCATCAGGCCAACTCATTGCCCTTCATTGCCAACGCCATGCTGAACAGACTCTTTAAAAACCTATTAAATTAAGTAACTTGCACCCTAACCCACTACTGGGCACGTTGGAACGCTGGCAGACCTTCTGCTGCATGCGTTGGAACATTGGTTGGCCCACTATAGCCCGCGTTTACCTAACAAAGCACAAAATTAGGAAAGTTGCCGACGGAACGAAAAGCTTTGGGTCAGTTAACTGGAACTCCCAGCCATGCATGGCCGAGAGTTCATCCAAAACCCTAGCTCCTTCTAGCCTATAAAAGAAGGGGTAGGGGTACTATTCAAAAAAAAAAATCATAGCAAAGAAACTCTGCCCAATTTTTGAATCCATTTTGTCCCAAACCTTTAGCCTTTCCTCAAGCTTTAGGAGAATTCAAGCAAAGCAGTTGGAGGACAAAGAAGAGGAGGAGCCCAGGATCAAGATCAAGGAACGGTGGATGATCTCTATTATCATTGTAAGTTAATTCATCTTGAGATTAATAAAGAGTACTTTTCCTCCCAATGCACGAGTCTTATGTGTTTTATTTGATTTATGCTTAATCTCTAACCCTCTAGTAGAACAATAGCATGCATGCGTAGTTTTTTGTCTTGATTGCAGGATCATCTTTGGAAGGAGCAGCAGAAGCAAGGAGATAAAGCGCAACGGAGGATCTACACCAAACGTCGATAATAAAGGTTAGTAGGTTCTTTCCATGTTTGCATGTGAAAAAGGGTTTTAGGTTTGGGGTAGAAGGTTAAAAGTAATTTATGAAGGATCATGATCTGCATGCAAGTTTAAGCCCTAGCTTGTTAGTCCATAGGGTACAATTTCCCCACAACACTTTCCTTTTCAGGATCATGACAATGCCTTGTTTTATGATTTAGAGAAGGAAGAAGAAATGGAATCCTCAAACAAAGAAGACGTTCCTTGTTGTATAGTTGAAGATGAAGGGGAAATTGAGGATAAAACAATGATGCATGTTGAAGATACCTAAGTCCTCAAACATCCTGCACAAGAAGAAACAAACATAGTAAGTTACCCTCATCTCCATGATTTTGATAATTCTCTACTTTATGATTTCAAAAATGAGGAGGAGATGGATGAACCCTTGAATGTTTTGAATCCTTCATGTTATGATACAGATAGTGACATAGTTAATATTGATGAGTTCATACATGTTGGAAGACATAAGTGGGATGTGGTTGATTATGGTATGGACCCCATTTATGAAATTAACAATCATTTCCAAGTTTTGTCCTTACAATTATCGTAGCAGGTTACTCTTGATTTTGACCAGTGGCAACAAGGAGATGATACAATTACCGATACTTTCCAAACACCCAAGGTTGACCTAGTTTCATATTTTTCTGATGATTTTCGGTCATACCTTGAGGATTTTGATGAGTACTCCTCTGAGAACTTGGATTCATTCCATGAAGAGGATTATCAACCACCATTGTGCTCAGGTCTTGGTCAAATTAAAGACATTGTTTTCCCGAAGAAGGATTTTTGTGACATCTTTCTCCAGCCACCTTCAATTACTTTACCTTGTTGTGTCATTAAAGGTGTAGTTGGGAAGTATGTCTTTTGTATTGAGTTTCCTATAGGGAAAACCCTAGAGTTAAAGGATAGTTTGAATACTCCAAGAAAAGGTCTGTAGGTCTATCATCTAAACCTTTTAACCTTCCATTGAGAATTTGTTGGTGATCTTCTAGATCCTTTTCAATCATTTCCCTGATTTCAGATTGTGAGGACGTCCTAGGTAGCCAACGTTCAGACCTTTTCAATCAATTTTCTGAACCTTTGACTTTTCACAATCCCTTCCTGAAGTGGATTGAGCACTTTCCTCAAAGAATGAATTGGCATGATTTTATCCCTCCCACCCGCCTCCATGAGTTGGAATTTATGGTTTTTGATGATATCATACACTCTCTAACCCATGTTATTTTTGTGCTTAACTTATCATTGTTTTTTGTTTATAATGAAGCATAGACATTGGTATTGTGAGACTTTTCGAGGATGGTTTCACTGGCCATTTGACTACACCTACTATTCAGCTGACAGGTAAGTACATGTAAGTAGGCATTTTCATTCATTGTACATACCATTTTCATTTCATGCTAGAATAGTTTTTCTTTCACACTTGTATATATGCTAAATTTCATGTTGAAACATACGAGCTAGGGGTGATATCACCACCCAAATGAATGCTAAAAATTTTATGTTGAGATCAAGCAAGTCACGGGTTATGCCAGAGATGTTGAGTTTCTCATGCGCTTTATGGTGAGCACATGTCCCCGAGTTGGAGCCAGATGTTATCCCCTAGTTTAGGGATAACTAAGGAGATTATGTCTCGAGGCCCATAGGTCCTAGACATGGAGTATCGAGAGCCATATCACTTGAGCATGGCCCTAGAGGGCCCATATTTTCATTCTTCAACACCTCTACTTTGTTAGCAACAACATCATCCATCACCTCAACCTGGTCCTATATTGATCCCTATACGTGACCGTGTGCATAGTAAGCCACGTACATGAACACAAATGAACAAAAGAGAGGGTTGTAACTCAAATTTGTGTTTGTTTTTAACAGGATGGTGCTTGAATGGTGAGAAAGGGAACAAAAAGAAGTTGATGTCACTATAGATTGAGATGTGGGGGGCTGAATGACCTTAAAGTGATGTGGTTTGTATAAGTTTTGGGTGCTCAAAGGGATGAGAGACCAGGTGATATTGTTGGAGATGTTGGTGGGTTACTGGGACCCTGATAGTGAGAGCTTCAATCTTGGTGGGAAACCATTGAGAATTGAAGTGGAGGACATCTATTTTCAGACTAGTTTATCACGTCGGGGGGAGTTTGTGAACCTCAAATCATGGGGGGGAAGGAAGCAGGATGAAGATAGCAGAATATATTGATGCCCATTGTGTAGCTGGGACCCCTAAGGTAGGGATTCAAGTCTCGATCCAGGAAATAAACAACCTCAGTTTGAAGATCATTGTCCTAGTTTTAACCAGGATCACAGGTTCGACTTCGTTCCACCAGGAATCGAGGTTGCTCATGTTTTATGAAGTGAAGTGTGCGAGACCGACATTGTACGATTGGTGCACCTCACTACTGGCCAATATGAAGAGCCATTTGACGAAGTGTAAACAGGGGGATAGAAGGAATTATGGGTTTGCCTCCATCTTGTGCAACTTCTTCTTCGAGTAGGTTCCAGGCTTGGGACCTAGAGTTGAGACTCTTTCGAGAGGACCTCGCAATCCAACCATGGCATGGTGGAGCAAGGTGATGAGGCAACAGGAAGGAGGTAGGGTGTCGACACCCTACAACGAGGACTTTTTCTACTAGTGGCGGAGATAGGTCATCGCTCTTGATGAATATCCCTATGAGGGGATCAACTTCAGTGGAGATCCAGACATGCCACTTCCACCAGGAGCCGCTTATGGTGACATAAGTATGCCAAAATGTTTTTACATATTTCATTTTTTTGTATTTTTCTATAATTAGGACAAAAATATTTTGGATGGTGGTTAAGTATTGATTAGAAATTTGTGTGTCGCAGATGTGGTTCCACGACAGCCAGAGGGTTTCCCTCCACATTGATGAAGGAACTGGGGAGACGAAGCGGTGGGAGGAGAGGTCGAGAGGGTGTTACAAAATGTGTAGGGAAACTTGTCATGTCTGACACACATGATACCCATGGTTCAGGTAGAGGATCTGCCTGTAGCCATGCAGCGACAGGTGGTTAGTGTACCTCGGGCATGGGTATGACTCTTTTGGCGTCTTGAAAATGCCGTGGTTTTCTACCATGACACACATCCGACGCCACATGTGTAGATGTCATGGGATATTATGATACAGGTTGTATATGTATATGATTGTGATAGCCCCATTTTGTACTATAAACACCATATTTTTTGAAATATATAAAAGGGATATTCAACATTACTTATATTTTTCAATGTGTACATTGATTAGATGTTTTGTTTGATTTTAAATATGTTACAAATGCCAATCTAAAACATAGTTAGCATAATCAGCAGATACATAATTAGAAATTCTAGGAATATGATACTATGTAATAAAATCAAAATGTCATTCTAAAAGATGTACGTGTAGGAATTGTTGGAGTAAAGAAGGATCACACATGTGGTAATGGTCGTTCAATAATAGTTGTTCAACTAACGCACTATTAACTGGGAATCCAAGTGAACTTCTAATGTATGGATGCCATGTGAGATAGAATCATGTAAAAGTTCTATAACAATGCTATATTCGATCACATTGTTCATGGATGGCCCTAGGCATATGCCTCCTGAAGACACAAATAGACCCTCAAGGTGAATAAATCACCCAAGTGACATAAGCCAAGTTCTGTATATGAAGACTGGCCCCATCTGCGAATCCTAAGTAGATTGACGACTCCATTGACATCTATCAACCAAGTGAAAACTCCATCAACAACCCGAAGATGAAAAATAAAAATATATATACACTAAATTACATTAGTATATAAAGAGATAAATTACATTAGTATACACTAAATTACATTAGTTTATGAAGTGTCACTCGACAGGGGTGACACTTCTTAACCGCTTCAATACAATCCTTAAAGATAGTAGGCCGGAAATAAATGGCTTGCAAACTTCTTTGGGTTGTCACAAGCTCGGATAAATGACCACCACAAGCTCCACTATGGAAATCGTTTAGGATAGAATCAACCTCTTCATGAGTTAAGAAATGACACAAGATATCATCTATTCCTCGATGGTACAAAGTGTCACCGACAATAGTATATTTCGTGGCTTGGTATCTGACACACCATCGATCATCTCGTGAGAGATATTGAGGGAACCTCAAATTCTGAAGATAGAGCATGATGTCTCAATACCGAGGGTCAGATGATGAGACAATAAATATGTTTTCATCCACAAATGAATCGACATGGATAACGTCCTCATCTAATCGTGGGAAATCGGATATCAACTCTGCAAAGATTAAGGACTTCTTGGATTTAGCGGAAGCGAAATCGAGATCAAACTCCTGCAAAATGACAATCCATTTATTATATTTCCCTCCTATGATATGTCGGGTAAGGATGTATTGAAAGGGATTGACATCAACAACCACCGTAGTCTTGCAAATTAATATGTAATGACACAAAGGTTGGACTGCGTGAATGACAACCAAATTTAGCTTTTCAATGTGAGTGTAGTTGAGTTCAAGACTGAGTAAAGTTTGACTAAGATAATAAATAACATGCTTGTGGAGCTCGTCATCCTTCTGAACTAGAACCATACCAATCATATCCTCGGATGTGGCAATGTAAAGTAAGTAATATCTATTGTAGTCTGGAGGCTTCAACAGAGGTGCCAACACCAAAGCTTTCTTCAAAGCATCGAAGGACTCTTGGGCTCGCTCATCCCAAATAAAAGGGGTGTCCTTCCTCAAAATAAAAATAACGTGTCATAGTCTAGGCTCATGATGCTCTTCACTGGGGGTTTGATGGAACCCTTAAAGGGTTGCGTAAAGGATTTTAAGCTTAGCAACCTACAGGATGATATCTGGAGGACAAGAGACCTGGGACTAGCTGTAAAGCCAAAATTTGTGCCTAGACCACCTCTTAACACTGGAGGAAGAGACCAGAGACCTCTGATAAACCCAGGAGGGAGTGATCCAAGGGGGTTTGATAGGGGAAGAGGTAGGATGGAAAAGAATACTAGAAGGGAACTAAGGAGGAAGAAAATTTTCTAGACATGCAAAGAGCCATGGATCCCATCCCACAAAAGCATGGGTCGTGGCCAAGTGCATTACATAAAGGTGACATCAGACAATTAAGAGGATGAGGATTTCAGTCACATCCAGAACATAGAGGCAATCACCACCAAAATTGCAGAGGAGGGGGCTATAGGTCATGATAGTACGACATAAGAGAGAGCTACTTTGGAAATATTTCATCACGTGTGGACAAAAAGGGGAAGATTCACTATGCACCAAAGATTCATGGGATCATTGACAAACATTGTAAGGTGTTTGGACCTATTCCAATAGGTGTGCCACATGATAGGGGATTTATCCATATCATTGAGTTAGAGGAAGGAGAAATCTAGTCATCACCACACCTTACAGACACCCAAAGAAGTATAAGGATGAAATAGAGAAGGAAATCAAAGAGCTCTTGGATATGGGGCACATCAGGCCAAGTTCCAATCCTTTTACTTCTTCAGTGGTGTTGGTCAAGAATAATTATGGAACCATGCGCATGTGCATTGAATTTAGGGAACTAAACAAGAAAACAATCAAAAACAAATATCCCATACCAAGGATTGACGAGTTACTGGACGAGCTTCATTGGGCTATCTATCTCACCAAGATTGACCTACACTCTGGCTACCATCAAATCAAGATGAGGGAGGAGGACATCCCAAAAACTGCGTTCAGGTGTCACTACGACCACTATGTGTTCTTAGTGATGTCATTTGGCTTAACTAATTCCCTCCCCATGTTCCAATCATGTATGAACCATGTCTTCAACAAATAGTTAAGCAAGCATCTTCATGTTTTCTTTGATGCCTTGCTAATCTATAGAAAGACGTGGGAGGAACACCTTCGCAGATATTGACTATCATGGAGGATCAATCATTGTATGCCAAGGAGTCCAAATGTGAATTTGGAATGGTAGAGGTCCTCTACTTGGGACATATTATTGGGGTTAAAGGAGTATAATTACATCAGGAGAAAATTCAAGCCATAGTTGAATGGCCCATGCCCAAAACCCTTACAGAGTTGAGGGGATTTCTGGGCATCTACAACTATTATAGGAGATTCGTCAAAAGGTTATCCCAATTGTGTGAACCCTTGACCGATATAACAAAGAAAGGGGCCTTTGGATGGATTGAATAGGCCCAAGCCACCTTCGACAGAATGAAGACAGTAATGAGCACGTACCTTGTGTTGGCACAACCATATTTCAGCCAACCTTTCACCTTGGAGTGTGATGCCTCTAGAGAAGGCATTGTGGCCATATTGATGCAAAATAGGAACGCTCTTTCCTATGAGAGCCGAAAGCTTAGGGGTCCTAGTTTACTTTACACTATCTATGACAAGGATATTTTGGCAATCATGCATGCCTTGGCCAAGTTTCGACAATACTTAGTCGGTGCTAGATTTATGGTAAAATCATATCACAATAGCCTTAAGTACTTCTTGGAGCAGAGACGAAACACAATAGAAGTGGGTCAGTAAGATACATGCCTATGACATTTACATTGAATTCATCAAAGGGAAAAACAACGTATCGGTAGATGCATTATCCAGGAGGCTATCAGTCTATGCCATGACATATGCATTAGTTGATTGGAAGGACCACCTTGTGATGGAATACTAAAAAAAATAGTTTGCTTGTCAGGTGATAGATGGACGGGTACATGATGATAACTTCAGGGTCATAGAGAGCATCATCTACTGAAAGGGCCGAATCTTTTTGGTTCCTAAATCAAACTTCAAGGGCAAGATACTCCAAGCTTGTCATGACGCACCAGTGGCAAGACACCAAGGGATTGGAAAGACTTACAGGAAACAAGGGAGAGGTTCTCATGGAAGGGCCTCAAGAAGGATATGATGAGTCACATCAAGGAGTGTACTCCTTGTCAAGAGAATAAGGATGAGCACACTCATCTAGTGGGACTGTTGCAGCCTTTACCCATCCTCGAGCATAAATGGGAGAATATCTCTATTGTCCCTTGGTTATGAAAGTAAGCGAAGATCAAGGAAAAAAGGAAAAATGTGAACTGTGCAGAAGATAGAGTGACAGTTATTGTGTCGAAGTGAGTAAAAGAGAAGAAAAGACAGAGCAAAGTAAAAGCAAGCAAGTTGTGGGATGAGAAGGTTAAGGATGATAGATCAACAAGGAAGAAGGATCGTGGACAACTCAGTAAGAGGAAAAATCCACCGTTGGATTATTTGGAGAACCGCGATAGAAGGAAGGAAAGACAGACTGGTGAAGCCCTGAAAACGCAGGTCAAGTTGACCTACGGTTTTAGACACTTGGGTTTTTGGTATCTAGGGTTTTGACACCTAGGTTTCGGCCTAAGGATGTCAGTGAGTGATTGTAATGTATAAATAGAGGTATAAAGGACCTGGGTTGGGTTGGTGTCAAGGTGGTGTTATGATTTTTGTGGTTGTGTTTGTCATCATGTGATCGAGTGAGTAATATTATGTGAGGGAGAAGTGCTGAGTATGAGAGCCTTTTGTACTGTAAGATCTTCAACTGGGTGCAAAGATCAACCCTGCAGCTGGGTGCACAGTGATGGGAGAGATAGAGAGGAGGAGAAAGAAGATATGATAGCTGAGAGTGAAGACAAGAACTGCATGCTTCACTTTAATATATTATAAAGCACAGTTCTATGGAAGTATCCCTAGAGAGAGGGTCAACAACATATACCTTGTTTTGTGTGTGATTGATGCTATGCTATTTCCCCTTTGATATATTGTTATTGCATTACTGTGTGAGATCTAATAAATAATTGTGTGGAGTAGAGTTAAAATGGTAAGAGATATATAAATGTTGTGTCGTTCTAGTACTAGATCCACTTGGTATTCCCCTTGGTTTTAGACATCTCTATCCTGCAACCCCCCCCATAACTGCTTCAGGTGAGACTGCATCTGCTTTGCAAGTGTTTCCAAAAGGGCCAGTAGTTAGGGATTGTTGGTGAACTCTTGGAGCCAAACCCTAGTTCTTCCCCTGTGCCAACAAATGGTTCTGTTGTCGGGAGAAGAATCTTCTTGAGGGAATGTCAAGGTGGTTCCCATCAAATATAGAGATTCATAAGTGGATAAAGGATCAAGAAAAGGACTTCGTTGAAGCCCATAACAAGAACCCTAATCCTAATACAGAGGATTGGTTAGGAAGATATATCTTTACTGATATACATGAGATTTTCTTTGGAGGAATCCTTCAGGAGCTATACCAGTAGTTATCTAGGTTAGAAGATACCCAGTTTGAGGTCAGATCTAGGCCACCTTTGGTCTGGACGTCGATGCTAATCAAGAAGGTCAATAGAGTTGATAACATTGTGTCAAGAGCATTAGACCACTGGTTTGATAGAACCATTTAAGGCTACATCATTGAGTTTGTTGTTGACAGTGTAGAGTCATATATCCAAGCCAAAATATATTTCTTCAAGTGATCCAAAGGAAACTTTTTACATTTTCTGAGGTTGTGGATCAAGATTCTATTACATGAGAAGAAAATCTTGAAGATACATTACATTGGTCAGATATGGAAAAGATAATGTTTAGGAATTCGTACAGTGATAGTCACATAGAGGCTAGACATACGTGCAGTGGAAGAGCATTCAGAGAAGTTCATCTTGCGAACATGTTTAAGAAGAACTACGGGGATGAGGGTTTCTACAGTGGAGAAGAGGCAGATCTGACAGATGAAGAGCACTCAAAACCCGTTAGGGCGAAGGAAGGGAAAGATGAAGAGCCTCATCAAGAAGTGATAGAAGCCTCAGGATCTGCACAGTCTGTAGAAGTAACTACTATTATCCCTCCTATTGATTTAGTAGCATTAAGCAATCAAAGTAATCCAAGCCACCAGAGCGTTAACAAAACTGTCACTAGTAGTCCACCACATACTCAGTCAGGAACCCTAGGAAGATCTATGGCAGATGACATGAGGTTCCCTATTTTTAGGGGAGATGGATCTGAAGATCTTGATGAGCACCGGTTCCTATGTGGCGTTGTATGGAATATTGAAATTGTCACCGATGAAGTTGTTAAAAGAAATCGGTTCAACACAACCCTAAGGGATCGCGCATTGAGATGGTACATGAAGCTTTTCAAAGGACTTGCATAGCCTAAGCCATTGAATGCGATCAAGAACGCATTGATTACATATTTCAAGAAACCCAAATCATAATCACAATGTATTATAGAACTGAAATAAATCAAGCAGAAGGTAGCTGAACTTGTTTGGGAATTCGATAAGAGATTCAAGACCTTGACTGGCCGATTGACTTTTCAGATCCCAGATGAGTAGAACAAAGAATGGTTCATTTCTTCCCTCTTACCACACATCATAGTTCCCCTGATGGAATAAAAGATCGCTTCACAAGCTAAGGCATTGGAAATCGCCATGAAGTTAGACCCAGCCCCTATGGGAGAATCCAGCTCAGGTATGAGTCAAATATTGATTCAACTAACTAGTTTGTCTCTATAGGTCGAAGATATGAATAAAGACAAGGGAAATGATAAAAGAGAAGACATCTCATGTGTCATATGAAAATCAAAATTCCATGACAAGGAACGTTGCCCCTTATTTCATGAATACTTGGCCTCTGGAGCTCTGAGCCCTTTGAAGCAAGTCATCCTACCTTGGTATGAGGAATGCAGAAATAGACATCGCCCTAGTGAGTGCTATTACATGAAAAAATATTTTTAGACACCAACAAATTTCTATTACATGTTCTGTACATCCATGGGGCATGATGATAGATATTGTAGGGCTTATGACCTCATGCAAAAAATGTCAACAGACATATACAAAATTAAAGGAAAAGTACAACAAGAAGGAAACACTATGCAGTATAAATCCTCTGGGGGAGGAAACTTCAATCCTCATGGTGGATTGAGAGGATGAGGAAGAGGAGGAGGTATGGCTCGAGGCCAAGGATAGATCATCTGTTACAACTGTTCACAATAAGGACACCTAGTAAGGGACTGTCAAAACCCTTGCAATACTTGTGACAACTGTAGTTCCTTCGATCACATTATAGAATATTTTCCTGTGCTACTAGCTAAGCTTCAGGAAAGACGAGGAACGTAGCAGAACCCACAAGTGAAACTGATATATGTTGAACCTCATGGAGAAGACCCTAGAGTCATTGTTATCACTAGAGGAGGCATTGTTGTAGGAGAAGACCCTAGAGTCATTGTTATCACTAGAGGAGGCATTGTTGTAGGAGAAGACATACTAACCCAAGGAAAGATTACAGAAGACTCAGGAGTCAGGAAAGCTACAGAGAATACCCAAACCTTTGATGCAAATAAAGAAAGACAAATACTCGAGGAGGCAAGAAATGAGTTCAAAGAAGACCAAGGTTCTTCATCAAAGACATGGCCAGAAGTAGGAGAATATGGGAGGGCTCTCGCATTCAATCAGTCTTCTTTGCCAAAGGAATGAGAAGAGGTAAGAAATCTCATGGAATTTTTACATACTTGTATTAATTTGATTCAGGATGAGAGCGTTCTACAAGAGATACAAAATTTGATCATACAGTATGAGCTATGGAATATAGATCCTTTACTGAATAGGGAAGTACATCAAATCTCTAAAAAGAGAAGGAAAAATAAGGAATTACACATGAATGCTCAAATAGGATAATATGATATAGATTATGTGTTCCTCAACTTAGGGTCGGAGGTCAATGTCATGACAAAGCAAACCTGGGCATTGATGGGAAAACTGAAGTTGATCTACTCCCCTATTAGGCTTAGGATGGCTAATGAGTAGGCAGTAAGCCCCTCTGGAAGATTGGAAATGTCCCTGTGGACATCGATGAAGTAAGAACATTTGCATATTTTGAGGTAAGGACATACTATATCAAATTCCTGAAAGCCATCATCTTGACGACAAGTACATTATCCATCTCTATACCAATGTACTTTTAGTGCATCTAGGTTTTTTCCTCAGTAAAAAGGGCCCAATAACACTCGATGAAGCTCAAAGCATGGCTAAAAGAATCAAGCAAAATATCTCCTTGTCTGAGATAAGACATTTCTTTACCTCAGGCGCTTTTAGTGTGGAAAATTTAGTTTCCCTTGAAACCTTTATGGTTTATTTTCAAGAAGAAGGGGAACAAAATTTTGACCAACAAAATGCTAAGGGAAAAGATCTTGATGAGGTTTTTCAACTCCACAAGGAAGAGAAACGAATCACTGAAGACACAGTTGAGGAGCTAGAACTCGAACAAGATGATGAAGTTTTGACATACTCTCCTCTCTCTGATAAATCCATCCACGAGCCTTTTACCCCTACACAAGAAGAAGAGAATGAGGTTACTCACTTTCCTTTTCAAAATCATGACAATGGCTTGTTTTATGATTTAGAGAAGGAAGAAGAAATGGAATCCTCAAACAAAGAAGACCTTCCTTGTTGTATAGTTGAAGATGAAGGGGAAACTGAGGATAAAACAATGATGCATGTTGAAGACACCCAAGTCCTCAAAGATCCTACACAAGAAGAAACAAACACAGTAAGTTACCCTCATCTCCATGATTTTGATAATTCTCTACTTTATGATTTCAGAAATGAGGAGGAGATGGATGAGCCCTTGAATGTTTTGAATCCTTCATGTTATGATACAGATAGTGACATAGTTAATATTGATGAGTTCATAGATGTTGGGAGACGTAAGTGGGATGTGGTTGATTATGTTATGGACCCCATTTACGAAATTGACAATCATTTCCAAGTTTTGTCATTATAGTTATCATAGAAGGTTACTCTTGATTTTGACCAGTGGCAACAAGGAGATGATACAATTATCAATACTTTCCAAACACCCAAGGTTGAACTAGTTTCACATTTTTCTGATGATTTTTGGTCATACCTTGAGGATTTTGATGAGTACTCCTCTGAGAACTCGAATTCATTCCATGAAGAGGATTATCGACCACCATTGTGCTTGGGTCTTGGTCAAATTAAAGACATTGTTTTCCTGAAGAAGGATTCTTGTGACAGCTTTCTCCAGCCACCTTCAATTACTTTGCCTTGTTGTGTCATTAAAGGTGTAGTTGGGAAGTATGTCTTTTATATTGAGTTTCCTATAGGGAAAACCCTAGAGTTCAAGGATAGTTTGAATACTCCAAGAAAAGGTCTATAGGTCTATCATCTAAACCTTATAACCTTCCCTCAAGAATTTGTTGGTCATCTTCTAGATCCTTTTCAATCATTTCCCTGATTTTAGATTATGAGGACGTCCTACGTAGCCAGCTTTCAGTCCTTTTCACTCAATTTTATGAACCTTTGACTTTTCATGATCCCTTCCTGAAGAGGATTGAGCACTTTCCTCAAAGAATGACTTGGCATGATTTTATCCTTCCCACCCGCCTCCATGAGTTGGAATTTATGGTTTCCGATGATATCATACACTCTCTAACCCATGTTATTTTTGTGCTTAACTTATCATTGTTTTTTGTTTATGATGAAGCATAGACGTTGGTATTGTGAGACTTTTCTAGGATGGTTTCACTGTCCATTTGACTACACCTACTATTCAGTCGACAGGTAAGTACATGTAAGTAGGCATTTGCATTCATTGTACATACCATTTTCATTTCATGCTAGAATATTTTTTCTTTCACACTTTTGTATATGCTAAATTTCATGTTGAAACATATGAGTTGGGGATGATATCACCACCCCAAATGAATGCTAACAACTTTATGTTGAGATCCAGAAAGTCACAGGTTATGCCAGAGATGTTGAGGTTCTCATGCGCTTTATGGTGAGCACATGTCCCCGAGTTGGAGCCAGATGTTATCCCCCAGTTTAGGGATAACTAAGGAGATTATGTCTCGAGGCCCACAGGTCCTAGACATGGAGTATCGAGAGAAAGATCGACTTGAGCATGGCCCTGGAGGGCCCATATTTTCATTCTTCAGCACCTCTACTTTGTCAAAGGCAACATCATCCATCACCTCGACCTGGTCCTATAGTAGAAATGGATCTTGCTCCATGAGGTAATGAGTTTGGGTATCATGGTATGTGTCACTCTGATCCTCAAAAGATTTGAATATGTGCATTTGATTCTTTTTTTCTCTAACAGGTGCTTGGATCTTGAATATGTGCAATAGGACACATATATTGAACCCTATATGCGACTGTGTGCATAGTAAGCCACGTACAGACACGCAAATGACCAAAAGAGAGGGCTCTAACTCAAATTTGTGTTTGTTTTTAACAGGATGGTGCTTGAATGGCGAGAAAGGGAACATGAATAAGTTGATGTCGTTGTAGATTGAGATGTGGGGGGATGAATGGCCTTAAATCGATGTGGTTTGTATAAGTTTTGGATGCTCAAAGGGATGAGAGCCTAGGTGAGGTTCTTGGAGATGTTGGTGGGTTACTGGGACCCTGATAGCAAAATCTTCAATCTCGTTGGGAAACCATTGAGAATTGAAGTGGAGGACATCTATTTTCTGACCATTTTATCATGTCGAGGGGAGTTTGTGAACCTCAAATCACAAGGGGGCAGGAAGCGGGATGAAGATACAAGAATATATTGACGCCCATTGTGTAGCTGGGACCCCTAAGGTAGGGATTCAAGTCCCGATCCGGGCAATAAACAACCTCAGTTTGAAGATCATTGTCCTAGTTTTATCCAAGATCACAGGTTTGACTTCGTTCCACCAGGCATTGAGGTTGCTCATGTTTTATGAAGTGCAGTGTGAGATACCCACGATGTACGATTGGTGCACCTCACTACTGGTCAATATGAAGAGCCAGTTGATGAAGTGTAAACAAGAAGGTAAAAGGAATTATGGGTTTGCCTCCATCTTGTGCAGCGTCTTCTTCGAGTGGGTTCCAGGCTTGGGACCTAGAGTTGAGATTCTCCCAAGAGGAGCTCGCAATCCAGCCATGGCATGGTTGACCAAGGTGATGAAGCGGCAGAGAGGAGGTAAGGTGCCAACACCCTACAACGAGGACTTTTTCTACTAGTGGTGGAGATAGGTCATCACTCTGGATGACTATCCCTATGAGGGTATCGACTTCAATGGAGATCCATACATGCCACTTCCACTAGGAGCCGCTTATGGTGACATAAGTATGCCAAAATGTTTTTACATATTTCATTTTTTTGTATTTTTGTATAATTAGGACAAAAATATTTTGGATGGTGGTTAAGTATTGATTAGAAATTTGTGTGTCGCAGATGTGGTTCCATGACGGCCAAAGGGTTTCCCTCGACATCGACGAAGGAACCGGGGAGACGAAGCGGTGGGAGTAGAGGCCAAGAAGGTGTTACAAAACGTGCAGGGAAACTTGTCGCGTCTGACACACATGATACCCACGGTTCGGGTAGAGGATCTGCCTGTAGCCATACAACAACAGGTGGTTGGTGTACCCCGGGCATGGGTACGACTCTTTCGGCATCTTGAAAATGTCGTGGTTTGCTACCGTGAGACACGTCCAGCGCTAGAGATGTAGATGTCATGCAATATTATGATATATGTTGTATATGTAGATGAGGGTGTTAGCCCCATTTTGTACTATAAACACCATATTTTTTCAAATATATAAAAGGGATCTTCGACATTACTTATATTTTTCAATGTGTACATTGATTAGATGTTTTCTTTGATTTTAAATATGTCAAAAATGTCAATCTAAAACATAGTTAGCATAATCAACAGATACATAATTAGAACTTCTAGGAATATGATAATATGTAATAAAATCAAAATGTCGTTCTAAAAGATGTACCCATAGGAATTGTTGGAGTAAAGAAGGATCACGCATGCAGTAATGGTCATTCGGTAATAGTTGTTCAACTGACACACTACTAACTGGGAATCCATGTGAACTTCTAATGTACAGATGCCATGTGAGATAGAATCGTGTAAATGTTCTATAACAACGCTATATTTGGCCACATTATTCATGGATGGCCCTAGGCATATGCCTCCTGAAGACACAAATAGACCCTCGGGTGAATAAATCACCCAAGCGGTGTAATCCAAGTTCTGTATGTGACGAATGGCCCCGTCTGCGAATCTTAAGTAGACTGACAACTCCATTGACATCTATCAACCAAGTGAAAACTTGATAAGAAACCTGAAGATGAAAAATAAAAAAATATATACACTAAATTACATTAGTATATAAAGATCTCTACTTAATCTTGGGGCTCAAGCACAGTATCGTTTCAGGTTGAGCCCATTTCTGGGTTCAACCAACTTATTCCCTTCATAATATTCCAACTCATAGGCTCCTTTTTCTAGCACACGCTGCACGATGTAAGGCCCATGCCACATGGGTTTAAACTTGCCTGACCCCAGCAGTTCTTTGGCTTGATCATACAAGATGACCAAGTCACTCTCAGCATACAACCAAGGACAACCAGACTTATCGTATTGAAACTTGACACATCAAGGCATCTCGATGCTGCTCATCAGGACTCTCTAGGTGTACAAGGCATTGTTCAAGATTGGAAGTGTTAGGTAGGAGCGCGACTACCAACTTAAGAGAAGGGATTTCACATTCAATGGGTAATATTGAATCCACACCTTATACTAACTAGAAAGGGGAAAATCTGGTGGCAGTCTTGACTAAGGTTTGGTATGCCCAAAGTGCAGTATATAGCATGATGTCCCAGTCAGACTTGCTCTGACTGACATTTTTTTACAAAATGGTCTTGAGAGACTTGTTCTCTACTTTTCCATTTGCCTAGGGATAATAAGGAGAAGAGTGAATATTCTTAAACCCCAGTTTAGCTATTAGTTCTTTCATCCTCTCATTCTGAAAGTGATTGCCATGGTCAGTGAAAATATCACTCGGGATATCGAACCAAGTGATAATCTAATTGAATACGAAGAATGTTGCAGTCTTCTCATCGGATTTAATTGTAGGCATGGTCTCAGCCCACTTAGTATAGTAGTCAACGACCACGATAATTTGTTGATTCCCCTAGCTGAAGTTGGGTTGCAATGGATGAAGTCCACCCCCCACTCAGTGAAGGGACCGTCAATAATAACTAGGCGAAGAGGGGATGGAAGTGAGGGAATTTTTTGAGTGATAGGGGTGACACTTGTTAACTTCTTAATTACAATCCTTAAAGATAGTAGGCCAAAAATAACCAACTCGCAAACTTCTTTGAGTTGTCACAAGGCCGAATAAATGACCACCACAAGCCCCACTATGGAAGTCATTTAGGATAGACTCGACCTCTTTGTGAGTTAAGAAATGACGCAAGATATCATCTATTCCTCGGTGATACAAAGTGTCACCGACAATAGTATATTTCTTGGCTTGGTATCTGATACACCATCGATCATCTCACGAGAGATGTTGAGGGAACTTCAAATTATGAAGATAGAGCACGATGTCTCCATACCATGGGTCAGACGATGAGACAATAAATATTTGTTCGTCCACAAACGAATCGACATGGATAACGTCCTCATCTAATTGTGGGAAATCAGATATCAACTCTACAAAGATTAAGGACTTCTTGGATTTAGCAGAAGCCAAATCGAGATCAAACTCCTACAAAATGAAAATCCATTTATTATATTTCCCTCCTATGATATGTCGGGTAAGGATGTATTGAAATGGATTGACATCAACAACCACCGTAGTCTGGCAAATTAATATGTAATGACACAAAGGTTGGACTGCGTGAACGATAACTAAATATAGCTTTTCGACGTGAGTGTAGTTGAGTTCAAGACTGAGTAAAGTTCGACTAAGATAATAAATAACATGCCGGTGGAGCTTGTCATCCTTCTGAACTAGAACCATACCAATCGTATCCTCGTACATAGAAATGTAAAGTAAGTAATCTCTACTGTATTCTGGAGGCTTCAACAAAGGCGCTGACACCAAAATCTTTCTTCAAAGCATCGAAGGACTCTTGGGCTTTCTCATCCCATATAAATGGGTTGTCCTTCTTCAAAAGAAAAATTACGTGTCATAGTCTAGGCTCATGATGCTCTTAACTGATGGTTTGATGGAACCCTTGAAGGGTTGGGTAAAGACCTTTAAGCCTACCAACCTGCGGGATGCTATCTAGAGGACGAGAGACCTAGGACTAGCTGCAAAGCCAAAATTTGTGCCTAGACCACCTCTTAACACTGGAGGAAGAGACCAGAGACCTCTAATGAACCCAGGAGGGAGTGACCCAAGGGGATTTGATAAGGGAAGAGGTAGGATGGACAATAATACTAGAAGGGAACTAAGGAGGAAGAAACTATGCTACACATGAAAAGAGGCATGGATCCCATCCCACAAATGCATGGGTCATGTCCAAGTGCATTACATAGAGGTGACATCATACAATTAAGAGGATGAGGATTTTGGTCACATCCAAAACATAGAGGCAATCACCACCAAAATTGCAGAGGAGGGGGCTATAGGTCATGACAGTACGACATAAGAGAGAGCTACTTTGGAAATATTTCAGCACGTGTGGACAAAAAGGGGAAGATTCACTATGCACCAGAGATTCATGGGATCATTGACAAACATGGTAAGGTGTTTGGACCTATTTCACCAGGTGTGCCACCTGACAGGGGATTTGTGCATATCATTGAGTTAGAGGAAGGAGAAAGCTAGTCATCACCACACCTGACACCCAAGTAAGTACAAGGATGAAATAGAGAAGGCAATCAAAGAGCTCTTGGATATGGCGCACATCAGGCCAAGTTCCAACCCTTTTGCCTCTTCAGTGGTGTTGGTCAACAAGAATGATGGAACCATGCGCATGTGCATTGAATTCAGGGAACTAAACAAGAAAACAATCAAAAACAGATATCCCATACCAAGGATTGACGAGTCACTGGAGGAGCTTCATGCGGCTATCTATTTCACCAAAATTAACCTATGCTCTGGCTACCATCAAATCAAGAAGAGGGAGGAGGACATCCCAAAAACTTCTTTCAGGTGTCACTACGACCACTATGAGTTCTTGGTGATGTCATTTGGCTTAACCAATGCCCTCCACACATTCCAATCATGTACGAACCATGTCTTCAACAAACTTTCAAGCAAGCATCTTCATGTTTTCTTTGATGACTTGCTAATCTATAGAAAGACGTGGGAGGAACACCTTTCCATATATTCACTATCATGGAGGATCAATCATTGTATGCCAAGAATTCCAAATGTGAATTTGGAATGGCATAGGTCCTCTACTTGGGACATATTATTGGGGTTAAAGGAGTACAAGTACATCAGGAGAAAATTCAGGCCATAGTTGAATGGCCCACGCCCAAAACCCTTATAGAGTTGAGGGGATTTTTGGGCATCTACAACTATTATAGGAGATTCGTCAAAGGGTTATCCCAATTGTGTGCACCCTTGACCGATATAACAAAGAAAGGGACATTCATATGGATTGAAGAGGCCCAAGCCACCTTCGACAGAATGGAGAAAGTAATGAGCACGTGCCTTGTGTCTGCACTACCATATTTCGGCCAACCTTTCACCTTGGAGTGTGATGCCTCTAGAGAAGGCATTGTGGCCGTATTGGTGCAGAATAGGCACCCTCTTTCCTATGAGAGCCGAAAGCTTAGGGGTCCTAAGTTACTTTACACTATCTATGACAAAGAGATTTTGGCTATCATGCATGCCTTGGCCAAATTTCAGCAATACTTAGTCGGTGTTAGATTTATGGTAAAATCATATCACAATAGCCTTAAGAACTTCTTGGAGCAGATACGGAAGACAATAAAAGTGGGTCAGTAAGATACATGCCTATAAAATTTACATTCAATTCATCAAAGGGAAAAACAATGTAGTTGCAGATGTAGTATCCAGAAGGCCATCAGTCTATGCCATGACATATGCATTAGTTGATTCGAAGGACCAACTTATGATGGAATACTGAAAAAATTAGTTCTCTTGTCAGGGGATAGATGGATGGGTACATGATGATGACTTCAGGGTCATAGATAGCATCACCTACTACAAGGGTCGAATCTTTTTAGTTCCTGAATCACGCTTCAAGGCCAAGATACTACAAGCTTGTCATGACTCACTAGTGGCACGACACCAAGGGATTGACAAGACTTATAGGCAACAAGGGAGAGGTTCTCATGGAAGGGCCTCAAGGAGGATGTGATGAGTCACATCAAGGAGTGTACTCCTTGTCAAGAGAATAAGGATGAGCACACTCATCCAACATGACTATTGCAACCTTTACCCATCCTTGAGCATAAATGAGAGAGTATCTCTATTGTCCCTTGGTTATGAAAGTAAGCGAAGATCAAGGAAAAAAGGCAAAATGTGAACTGCACGGAAGACAGAGTGACTGCTATTGGGTTGAAGTGAGCAAATAAGAAGAAAAGACAGAGCGAAGTAAAAGGAAGCAAGCCGTGGGATGAGTATATTGAGGATGACAGATCAGCAAGGAAGAAGGATCGTGGACAACTCAGCAAGAGGAAAAATCCACCATTAGATTATTTGGAGCACCGTGATAGAAGGAAGGAAATAGAGGCTGGCGAAGCCCTGAAAATGTGGGTCAAGTTGACCTACGGGTTTAGACACCTAGGCTTTTGGTATTTAGCATCTTGACACCTAGGTTTCAGCCTAAGGATGTCGGTGAGTGATTGTAATGTATAAATAGAGGTAAAAAGGACCTGGGTTGGGTTGGTGTCAAGGTGGTGTTATGATTGTTATGTTTGTCTTTTTCATTGTGTGATCAAGTGAGTAATATTATGTGAGGGAGAAGTGTTGAGTATGAGAGCCTTCTGTACTGTAAGATCTTCAGCTGGGTGCAAAGATCAACCTTTCAGTTGGGTGCACAGTGAGGGGAGAGATAGAGAGGAGGAGAAGAAAGATTTGCTAGCTAAGAGTGAAGACAAGAACTACATACTTCACCTTAATATATTATAAATCACAGTTCTATGGAAGTATCCCTAGAGAGAGGGTAAACAACGTATACCTTGTTTTGTGTGTGATTGATGCTATGCTATTTTTTCTTTGATATATTTTTATTGCATTATTGTGTTAGATATGATAAATAATTGTGTGGAGTAGAGTTTTACTAATAAGAGATATATAAATGTTGTGTCGTTCTAGTACTAGATCCACTTGGTATTCCCCTTGGTTGTATACATATCTGTCCTGCAACCCCCCCCATAGCTGCTTCGGGTGAGACTACATATGCTTTGCAAGTGTTTCCAAAAGGGCCAGTAGTTAGGGCTTGTTGGTGCACTCTTGGAGACAAACCCTAGGTCGTCCCTTGTGCCAACAAATGGTTTTGTTGTCGGGACAAGAATCTTCTTGAGGGAATGTCAAGGTGGTTCCCATCAAAGACAGATATTCATAAGTGGATAAAGGATCAAGAAAAGGACTTAAGAAGAAGGATGTAACCATGCACATGTGCATTGACTTCAGGGAACTAAACAAGAAAATAGTCAAAAATAGGTATCCCATACCAAGGATTGACGAGTTACTAGACGAGCTTCATGGGGCTATCTATTTCACTAAAATTGACCCACGCTCTGGCTACCATCAAATCAAGATGAGGGAGGAGGACATCCACAAAACTACTTTCAGGTGTCACTACGACCACTATGAGTTATTACTGATTCCATTTGGCTTAACCAATGCCCTCGCCACATTCCAATCATGTATGAACCATGTCTTCAACAAATAGTTAAGGAAGCATCTTCTTGTTTTCTTTGATGACTTGCTAATATATAGCAAGACATGGGAGGAACACCTTTAGCATGTGGAGCAGATATTGACTATCATGGAGGATCAATCATTGTATTCCAAGTAGTCCAAATGTGAATTTGGAATGACAAAGGTCCTCTACTTGGGACATATTATTGGGGTTAAAGGAGTACAAGTACATGAGGAGAAAATTCAGGCCATAGTTGAATGGCCCACGCCCAAAACCCTTACAGATTTGAGGGGATTTTTGGGCATCTACAAATATTACAGGAGATTCATCAAAGGGTTATCTCAATTGTGTGCACCCTTGACCGATATAACAAAGAAATGAGCCTTCAGATGGAGTGAAGAGGCCCAAGCCACCTTCGACAGAATGAAGAAAGTAATGAGCACATCCCTTGTGTTGGCACTACCATATTTTAGCCAACCTTTCACCTTGGAGTGTGATGCCTCTAGAGAAGGAATTATGGCCGTATTGATGCAGAATAGGCACCCTCTTTCCTATGAGAGCCGAAAGCTTAGGGGTCCTAAGTTACTTTACACTATCTATGAAAAAGAGATTTTGGTTATCATGCATGCCTTGGCCAAATTTCGGCAATACTTAGTCGGTGCCAGATTAATGGTAAAATCATATCAAAATAGCCTTAAGTACTTCTTGGAGTAGAGATGAAAGACAACAAAAGTGGGTCAGTAAGATACATGCCTATGCCTTTGACAATGAATTCATCAAAGGGAAAAACAACATAGTGGCATATGTGTTATCCAGGAGGTCATCCGTCTATGCCATAAGATATGTATTAGTTGATTGGAAGGACCACCTTGTGATGGAATACTAAAAAAATCGGTTCACTTTTCAGGTGATAGATGGATGGGTACAGGATGATAACTTCAGGGTCATAGAGGACATCATCTACTACAAGGGTTGAATATATTTAGTTTCTGAATCAACCTTCAAGGCCAAGATACTACAAGCTTGTCATGACTCACCAGTGGTAGGGCACCAAGGGATTGGCAAGACTTACAGGCAGGTAAGGCAGAGGTTCTCATGGAAGGGCCTCAAGGAGGATGTGATGAGTCACATCAAGGAGTGTACTACTTGTCAAGAGAATAAGGATGATCACACTCATCCAGCGGCACTGTTGCAACCTTTACCCATGCTTGAGCATAAATGGGAGAGTATCTATGTTGTCCCTTGTTTATGAAAGTAAGTGAAGATCAAGGAAGAAAAGGAAAAATGTGAACTGCGCGGAAGACACAATGACTGCTACTGGGTCGAAGTGAGAAAAAGAGAAGAAAATATGGAGCGAAGTAAAAGGGAGGAGGAGATCAAGGATGACAGATCAGCAAGGAAGAAGGATCACGGACAAATAAAAAAGCGGAAAAAACCACCGTTGGATGATTTGGAGCACTGCACAAGAAGGAAGGAAAGACACGCTAGTGAAGCCCTAAAAATGAAGGTCAAGTTGACCTAGGTTTCTAGGCACCTAGGTTTTTGGTATCTAGGGTTTTGACACCTAGGTTTCGGCCTAAGGATGTCGGTGAGGGATTGTAATGTATAACTAGAGGTCTAAAGAACCTGGGATGGGTTGGTGTCAAGGTGGTGTTATTATTATTGTGGTTGTCTTTGTCATTGTGTGATCGAGTGAGTAATATTATGTGAGGGAGAAGTGTTGAGTATGAGAGCCTTCTGTACTATAAGATATTCAGTTGGGTGCAAAGATCAACCCTGTAGCTAGGTGCACAGAGAGGGGAGAGATAGAGAGAAGGAGAAAGAAGATCTTCTAGCTGAGAGCGCATACAAGAACTGTATGCTTCACCTTAATATATTATAAAGCACAGTTTTATGGATGTAGCCCTAGAGAGAGGGTGAACCATGTATACCTTGTGTTGTGTGTGACTGATGCTATGCTATTTTCCCTTTGATATATTGTTATTTCATTACTATGTTAGATCTGATAGATAGTTGTGTGGAGTAGAGTTAAAGCACAGTTCTGTGGATGTAGCCCTAGAGAGAGGGTGAACCACGTATACCTTGTGTTGTGTGTGATTGATGTTATGTTATTTTCAATTTGATATAATGTTATTTCATTACTGTGTTAGATCTGATAGATAGTTGTGCGGAGTAGAGTTAAAGCATAGTTCTGTGGATGTAGCCCTAGAGAGAGGGTGAACCATGTATACCTTTTGTTGTGTGTAATTAATGTTATGTTATTTTTCCTTTGATATATTGTTATTTCATTACTTTGTTAGATCTGATAGATAGTTGTGTGAAGTAGAGTTAAACTAGTAAGAGATATATAAATGTTCTTCGGGTGAGACTGCATCTGCTTTGTAGGTGTTACCAAAAGGGCCAATAGTTAGGGCCTGTTGGTGTGCTCTTGGAGCCAAACCCTGGGTCTGCCACTGTGCCAACAAATGGTTTCATTCTAGGAAATTGATCTTCTTGAGGGAATGTCAAGGTGGTTCCCATAATAGAAAAATATTCAGAAGTGGATAGAGGATCAAGAAAAGGACTTTGATGAAGCCCAGAACAAGAACACTAATCTTAGTACAGAGGATTGGTTAGGAAGATATATCTTTATTGATATATAGGATATTTTCTTTGGAGGAATCCATCAAGATCTATACGAGTGGTTATATAGGTTAGAAGATACCCAGTTTGAGGTCAGATCTAGGCCACCTGTGGTATGGACGTCAATTCTAATCAAGAAGGTCATGAGAGTTGATAACGTTGTGTCAAGAGAAGTAGATTACTAATTTGATAGCACCATTGGAGGGTACATCACCAAGTTTGTTGTTGATAGAGTAGAGTCATATAGCCAAGACAAGAGATATTTCTTCAAGGACCCAGAGGAAAATTTTTACATTTTTTGAGGTTGAGGATCAAGATGTTATTACACGAGAAGAACTTCTTGAAGATATAGTAGATTGGTCGGATCTGGAAAAGCTAATCTTTAGGAATTCAGATAGCGACAATGACGTAGAGGCTGGACATACACGCAGTGGGAGAGAGTTCAGAGAAGTTCATATTGCAAACCTGTTTAAGAAGAACTATGGGGATGAGGGTTTCTACAAAGGAGAAGAGGCAGATTTGACAGACGAAGAGCACTCAGAACTCATTAGGGTGAAGGAAGGAAAAAATGAAGAGCCTCACCGAGAAGAGCCAGAAGCCTCAGGAACTGCATAGACTTTTGAAGTAAGTACTATTATCCCTCATGTTGATTCAATAGCATTAAGCAATCAGAGTAATCCAAGCCACTAGAGCATTCAGAGAATAGTCACTTGTAGTCCACCACATACTCAATCAGGAACCCTAGGAAGTTCCATGGAAGATGAGATGAGGCTTGCTATTTTTAGGGGAGATGGATCTGAAGATCCTCATCAGCACTGTTTCCTATGTGAAGTCTTATGGAATATTAAAAATGTCACCAATGAAGTTGTTAAAAGAACTTAGTTCAGCATTACCCTAAGGGATCGTACACTGAGCTAGTACATGAAGCTTGTCCAAGGACTTTCACACCCTAAGCCACTAAATGCGATCAAGAATTCATTGATTACAGAGTTCAAGAAACCCAAATTAGAATCACAATGTATTACAGAGCTGAAAGAGATCAAGAAGAAGGTAGCTAAACTTGTTTGGGAATTCAATCAGAGATTCTTGTCCGATTGACTTTTCAGATGCCAGATGAGAAGAACAAAGAATGGTTCATTGTTTCCCTCTTACCACACATCAAAGTTCCTCTAATGCAATAGAATATTGCTTCACAGGCTGAGACGCTTGAAATCACCATGAAGTTAGAGTCAGCCCCTATGGGAGAATCCATCTCAGGTATGAGTCAAATATTGAGTCAACTAACTAGTTTGTCTCTACAAGCTGAAGATATGAAGAAACACAAAGGAAAGGATAAAAGAGAAGACATTTGGTGTTTCATATGCAAATCATAAGGCCATGACAAGGAACATTTCCCCTTATTTCATGAATACTTGGCCTCTGGAGCTCCGAGCCCTTTGAAGAAAGTCACCCTACCCTGGTGCGAGGAATGCATAAATAGACATCACCCTGGTGAGTGATATTACATGAAAAAATATGTTCAGACACCCACAAATTTGTATTTCACGTTCTGTAAGTCCATGGGGCATGATGATAGATATTGTATGGCTTATGAACTCATGCAAAAAAAGTCAAGAGACATATACAAAATTCAAGGCGAAGTACAACAAGAAGGAAACACTACGCAGTATGACTCCCTTACGAGAGGAAACTTCAATCCTCGTCATGGATTCAGAGGAAAAGGATGAGGAGGAGGTATGGGTCGAGTCTGAGGATAGATCATTTGTTACAAATGCACACAACCAGGACACCTAGCAAGGGAATTTCGGAACCCTTGCACTACTTTCAGCTACTGAAGTTCCTTCGAACACATTAGAGAAGATTGCATGTGCTACTAGCTAACCTTCAGGAAAGACGAGGACCTTAGAAGAACCCGCAAGTGCAACTGATATATGATGAAAGTCGCGGATGAGAGTGTTGTACAAGAGATACAAAATTTAATGAAACTTTATGAGATAGGAAAGATACATCCCTTACTGAATAGCGTAGTACATCAAATCGCTAAAAAGAGAAGGACAAATAAGGAATTACACTTGAATGCTCAAATAGGAGAATATGATATAGATTATGTGGTTCTCGACTTAGGGTCGGAGGTGAATGTCACGACGAAGAAAAACTTGGCACTGATGGGAAAACCGAAGTTGATATACTCCCTTATCAGGCTTATGATGGCTAATCAATAGGAAGTAAGCCCCTTTGGAATATTGGAACATGTCCCTGTGGACATCGACGGAGTAAGAATGTTTGTAGATTTTGAGGTAATTGAGATAGTTGATGACAATTTCCCTTACCCTACACTGTTACGAATTGATTGGGCTTTCAATAATTCCACTGTGGCTGATTTAAATAAAAGACAAATGACTTTTGAAAGATATGGTGTTAGGGTCATTGCACCTTTGGATGCGTATGAAGGTCAACGATACACAAAACCTATCATAGAAGAAGACCGCGCATATGAACTAGAAAACATATACAAATTAACAGCCAGGCAACATGATTACATTAATCCTACGACCGATGGAAACCTCAGTTGGTGAAGTGACAATGCATGCTCATCAGATTCAAAAGAAGCACTGGAGATCTGGCAGAACAAGATGTATGAAGTATCTACAAGGAGATGTGGTAGATTAACTAGAGAAGTTTGTTGGATCGACACAACAGTAAGTAACTTGCCCACTTTTGATGGTCTAAATCCTTTAGAAACCTTCTTGTCAGATTTCTAAGCAAGTGTACCAATGCAAAAAAGATTGTTGGCAATGAATGAGGCCTTGATAGAAACACCAGCAAGATGGTGGGGAGCACACAAAAACATCATTACAGAATGGGTACAATGTCATACCCTGATGACCACACGGTTCTCAACACAAGTAGAAGGCTGTGAAGTTCGCTACATGATCGAAGCTTCCCAAAGGACCATGTGCAAAGTTGCGAGGAAGCCTCGAGAACCATTCCTCAAGAGAAGTGGGTGCACAAATTCATTAACACACTAGACACAACCCCTGCACAAATTCATTAACACACTAGACACAACCCCTATCAACTGATACCTTCAAGTGGAGTTGTGCATCATCACTGCAGATTGGGAAGGTATGACTCAGAAATTTTTAACCACCTTCTTATTTGATAGTCAATATCCTTCAATAGATCAAGCGTTACAAATTTTAAGACAAAAAGTATTTCGAGGAGGCCTCTAGCCCCCCTTTAGAACAATAAGAGGACAAATGGACTACGCCTCGCTAGAAACTGCAATGTTGTTAGAACATCAATGCTGATGAAGACAATGATCCCAGGAAGGTGAACATTGCCGGAAAAAAAGGCCAAAGAGATGGGGAAGGACCAGAAGTTGAGCTACCATTCATTGGACAACCGATCAAGATTAAGAAGATCAATATTGGAACAGAGAAAACACCGAAGCTTGCAAATGTTGGAGATTATTGGGATGTTTATGCTATTGACAAAATAATAGAGTTACTGCATGAATATCAGGACTTGTTTCCAAAAAAGTTCACCGATATGAAGGGCATTAAAGGACCTATGGGAGAGATGAGGATCCGTTTGAAACTAGATGCGAGACCAGTCAAGCAGAGACCCTATAGATGAAACCCTAAGTATAAGGAGAAAGTGAAGATTGAGCTCAATAGAATGCTGGAAGCAGGAATTATAGAACGTGTCGAAGAGTAAGAGTGGATTAGTCCTATGGTGGTGCAAGACAAGAAGACAAGAAGACAAGAGAGATCGGGATCTCTGTAGATCTTAGAAAGCTGAATGATGCATGTTTTCACGATCCATTCCCTACACCATTCACTGATGAAGTGTTAGATAATGTGGGAGGCCAGAAGGTATATTCTTTTACAAATGGATTTTCAGAATACCATCAGATCTAGATTGCCAAGGAAGATCACCATAAGACCACATTTGAAAAATAACGTTGATCCTACCAATATACAGTGATGCCATTTGGATTGAAGAATGCCCCAACCATCTTTTCCAGGGTGGTGGTCGAAGCATTCAAGGATTTCCTGCATAAATGTTTAGAAGCATATTTTGATGATTGGACTGTTTGTGGTTTATTGAAAAATCATATTGAATGTCTAAGGTTAATGTTGGACAAATGCAGGCAATGTCGAATTGCCTTGAATCTGAAGAAGTGCATCTTCTTTTCACCATTTGGAGTGTTGTTAGGTCATATTGTATGCAAGTGGGGATTGTTGGTAGACAACTCTAAGGATTTTAGATGGATCTACCAACAGTCACAAGATGGCCTTTTAAGGGTTGACAACTCTAAGACGTTTTCAAACTGGTTTAGCATCCAGATACATTTTAATTTCGTGTTCTACAATACGAGGGTCGATCCCTGACATCTCTTCATAGGACCAAGCAAATACGTCTCGAACCAAAAAATATGCATTGATATTTACGTTTTCAACCTTACGAGGCATACGAGAGATGTCGATCTGGATGGTAGGAGAAATACTCACCATATTTCCTTCAGCATAAATGGCATGCGTATCTAGTGGAACTACGGTGTGACCGACTATCTCACTCAAGGTATATTGAAAATCATCTTGTTCGATTCTTTCAAGCTCTCGGAGAAAATAAGAATGATGATTTATATCATCCCAAGGTTTGTCGGAAGCATTCATGGTTTCGATGATGGCTTCATCTGAAGGAAAAGTGCCAATGAGGTAATCATGTGAACAGGACAACGAGGTGGCCCACACGGGCCTAGACATGAGATCCTCCTTGTCCGTCGGTGAGGGAACAATATCAGGATCGGCAGAAGAGTCAAGAATATCTTGATACACAATCTCTATTGTCGATAACGACATGGCCATCCCAGCATGCGAGTGTCCTTCCCAAGACAAATTTGGGGAAGGTAGGGTCCACATATCATCAAAATAAGACGTGCAGAAAGCAATGAACCTCCTAGTCAAGACAATCCTACTGGACATGGCATAAGCTTGATGGTTTGGTGTTGAGAAGTCGAAAGTACCCATAAGGGAAGAAAACATTCCGACACCAATATTCTCGGTTGGTGGTCAAGAATTGTCGATCACAGGGATCGACTATCCAAGAGATGCATTAGGGATAAGGTACGCAAAGGATAACTGATCGATCATTACAATATTCCCTTCATGAGGAAAACAAAGAGTACAGAAAATAGATGATACGACGACGATCATAGCATAAGTCCAATTGCAACCTAGAAATAGGTTATAATAAAGAGGCACATCCACTACCTCTACTTCCACCTCTACTGTCTTCCTGCCTAATTGGACTGGAAAGGAAGGGAGAATATCGTGGGGGAAGAAGGAATGACCGTCAAAAGAAGTCAACATGTTCGAAGATTTGGAAAGGGTCGGAGAACCGAGAGATTTCCAAAAAACCAGGGACATCACACACATAGCAGCGCCTTCATCAACAACTGCACGTTTGATGGTATACTTTGAATAATCCACATGGATTTGGAAAGCCACATGGTAAGGAAAGCAAGGCTTAACATCTGTGACGTCAAACTTGATAAGCTTCGAGCCACTAGGTTATAGACCTCCTAGAGCAGAGAGTAAGGCATTCCTCTGTGAAGGACACGTCTAGAGTACCTCCAAAGACGAAATAGCACAAGGGGTTTTTCCCATGTCCTGAACAATAGAGTATTTCTGGGCGGCTCTAGCATTTGGATTATGGGTAGAGTGCTTGATTATTCCTTTCAAAATACAAGGTTGTGGCTCTAGTTTCTCAATCTATAAAGTCATCTCTAGGGGAGGAGGAGGATATTATAGACCAGGAATAGTTTGTTTAGAAATATAGTCTCAAGATCGAGTGGCTATATCAATTTTTTCATCGACCATATTGATACATAAACGGTCACCATCTTGCGACTGTTGGTAGATCCATCTAAAATTGATATTATAGTTGATTTAACCTCTCCTACTTCAGTCAAATAGCTGTGCACTACGCTGGGACATACTAGATATTAAAGGAAGTTCATTAAAGGATATGCCCAGATTAAAACACCTATGGAGAATATTTTGAAGAAAGACTATCAGTTTAGTTGGATAGAAGTATCCCAGCAGAGCTTCGACACACTGAAACAAAAAATGGTTACTGCACCCATTTTGTTTTTTCAAGATTGGAGCAAGGAATTTTATGTGCATGTTGATCCATCTTCCATTGCATTCAGAGCTTTGTTAGCACAACCTGGTGACAAATATATTGACCACTCGTTATCATTTTCTAGCAGGAAGCTATCAACAGCTGAGATTAATTACACCACCACTGAGAGAGAAGGATTAGCCATGTTGTATGTGCTGTAGCAATTTCACCACTACTTGTTGGGAGGTCACTTTAAAATGTTTATTGATCACTCTTCCCTGAAATACCTAGTCAACAAGCCAGTGTTGGGGGGAGAATATGCATATGGCTTATGCTATTTCAATAATATGACTTTGAGATCATAGTTAATCCAGGAAGAATGAACAAAGGTCATGACCACTTGTCAAGGTTGGAACATGGAGAAGAGACGACCAGTTTGGAGGATACATTGTTGGATCCATAGTTACTGACCATTAGAAGGATTGATGACCACTTCGCATAGATAGTTCAATTCTTGTCAAGAGGAATGACACCTAGTGAGTATACAATTCCCTAGAAGAAACAACTAGTAGTGCATGTTACCGACTTTTCACTTATAGTTGGACAACTATACAAGATAGTGTTGAGTTTAGTACCTGAGGAGGTGTTCCCCATGTGTTTTCCCTCCTTAGAACATGTGGGAAATTTATATGGCACTTTGTCCTAGTACTTTATGTCTATTTGTACTTTGACTTTGGTTAAAGTACATTATGTCACTTTTGGCAAAAGTGAACATTAAATTACCTTTTTGGTGATTTTGAGAAGACATGAGTAGACTTAGGGAACTTAACCCAAAAGTGGGTTTTGGATTAGATTTATGGGGAGTGATCTCATCCATTGATTTGGGATGATCTCATCCATCAAATTTTAGGTTACCCTATTCTTTCCTAAAGAGGGGCAAAAGAGCCAAGGAGGGGCACATTGTTTCAAGGAGGCTTTTGTTCATGAGAGGAGGAGCTTTGGAGCTTTGGAGATGAGGTTTGTTGCATGAGGAGAGGAAGAGGAGGTCGCTTGCATCCATTATTGGCAGCTTGGAGCAGCATTCTTCCTTATTTTATTGGAGAGATTCTTCAGCAGAGGAGGGCACATGGCTTTGGCAGGCTGTTTGTCACCTGGAGGGATTTCTAGCCATCAGTTTTCCTTGATGTCAGTTGCATAGTGAGGACAGCAGCAGGATGATCATTCCTATGGAGGGGTTTTCCATTATGAGATCTCAGTGGATTTCTGGAGCAGATCTGGCAGTTTCAGAGGGGGCACACCATCTATTTGTGCATCTGGTAGTTTGAGCTTGGATATCTTCTTCATTTTGGAGTTGCTATTGTACCAGGTTCTTATTGTATTTTGTTTACTGTAAAAGATATTAGCTCTACCTCATATATACATTATATCTCAAAACCGGTTTTCCCCGGGGGGGGGTTTATTCAGGGTCATGTGACCAAAAATACCTGTGTCTACACATGAATTTTAGTGGCTTCTTATTAGCTCTTAGATCTGTCCATATTTCAGCAGAAAAGATAGTTTAGGGGTGTTGTTATTATTTGGTAAGCATGTATGTATTTTTCCTAACATAAAACTACTTGCAAGAGCACCCAAACAGAGATAACAACCATAACACATTAGCAAAACAAAAACTACAGTTGGCTGTTATAAAACAGCAGAAATTAAAAC
>ML785522.1:523642-554507 GCA_009831015.1 Picea engelmannii | reverse complement strand
AAAAGATAGTTTAGGTGTGTTGTTATTATTTGGTAAGCATGTATGTATTTTTCCTAACATAAAACTACTTGCAAGAGCACCCAAATAGAGATAACAACCATAACACATCAGCAAAACAAAAACTACAGTTGGCTGTTATAAAATAGCAGAAATTAAAACTTATGACAGCAAGAAACTTAGAGTCTTAGCTTGGTCAAAGACAGACCAAGAAGACAGCTGATAGGACCTGGAAATTTCTACAGATAGGACCTAATGATATATTGAGAAGGTGTGTTATAAAGGAAGAGCAGAAGGTTCTTAGAGTTGGCCTTTGGTGGACTACCTTACATAAAGATGCCACGAACTATTATAAATCCTGTGATGTATGCCAAAGAGTTGGGAAACCATCCAGAAGAGATGAAATTCCATTAGCACCACAACTGACCCTACAAGAATTTGAGAAATGGGCTATTGACTTCATGGGACCTATAAACCCACCAGAGAAGTGCACAAGAGAAAGGTACATAATTACTCTGACAGAGTACTTGACTAGATGGGTCGAAGCAAGAGAAGTTAAGGAATCTGAAACTACAACTGCACTGTTCATATTTGATGGCATCATAACTAGATTTGGATGCACAAAGATCCTCATGAGCGATCAAGGCACACATTTCATAAATAAAATAGTTGAAGCCATGACTGAGGAATTTGCAGTCCACCATCATAAGAGCATGCCTTACCATCCCCAAGAAAATGGGACAGTGGAAGCATTCAACAAGATCTTGGAGACAACGCTAACGAAGATTTTCAGTGTGAATAGGGATGACTGGGATTTAAGAGTACCAGCAATATTGTGGGCCTATAGAACCACTTGCAAGAAACTAATAATGCATACCCATTTTAAGTTGGTGTATGGTATCGAAGTTGTTGTCCCAATGGAATATTTGGTACCAAGCCTAAGAATTGATGCCTTTATAGATATGGATGATACTGGCACTGTTCGAGAGAGGCTTTCCCAGTTGGTTGAACTAGAAGAAGACAAATTTATTCCATCAGGAGGTACAGAAGGAAAGAGAGAAGGCTTATCATGATAGGCACATCAAGAAGAAGGCATTTAAACAAGGTGATCTAGTACAAGTATATGATCTAGTACCAATTCATCAAACACCCTAGGAAGTTCATAACGCAATGGCTCGGGCCATACGAGATCGCCTATGTTATAGAAGGAGGACCTGTGTAGTTGAAGACTTTGAATGGAGAATGGAAGGAAGAATTAGTGAATGGGAGTTGACTGAAGTTGTACTATGAAAACCATCTGCCTCACAACTCTTAGTAAAAGCATAAGGAAAAGGGTCTAGGTACTAGGTGAAGTTGAAACTGGGTACTAGAAACAGAAAGGACAGTCTGCACAGGGAATGAGAGAAAAAGAGGCACAAGTATCTATCTTATATACATGCATGCAATCACTTATATTATGATGGCTTAAATAAATTTTCAATTTTGCAAGTATTTTTAGTTCTTCACAGTTCACATGCAATAACCTCATAATTTAAGAACTTAACTTGCAATCTCATTGTTTAACGGCTTCAACCTTCACAACATTCATTTTCAGCTTCGACACTTTGAGAAAGCTATAAGCACTCAAACACACTTCAAAACTTTACTCGTAGGTTTAATAATTAATTTATTAGACTTAATACGACACCATTACCAACCATCTTCTCCATTTAAAACAGGATCGGAGGAAGGAAACATAAGGTGCTAGGCTGGGGATGTTCTTGTGGCACACGACGTCCGTTCCGGAAGTACTCTGATCTTATGAATGACATGTGGAGCTACGATGGGCCTCATTGCCTAAATTTTTGAGCACCCAAGAGTCACTTGGTAATTGGGGGAGGAAAGTATTGGGTTGACACTTAGACATGATTAAAATAAATCCCACTTAACCACCTAATTTAATCCTTGGTCTACAACATTGGTAATTTAATTTCACAATTGTAAGCACATTGATCTCATTATATTTATTTTACATGCAAGTCATTTTATGTGTCGTGGAATAATGATCTAAGTGATTACATCTACCATCTGGAACACTTTAATTTTCAATATTTTCATCTTAATCATTGTTCCTGTGTTTGTGGTGTGATCCTTCAAGAAGTTGTGCATCCACCTGGAGGCCCTCTTTTGACTGGGTATTGAGTGATTTTAGTCTTTATGCCATTGATAAGCAATCCAATAGAGTAATATATATTGTGATCATGCTTGGCTTGATGTGTTGATGGTTATTTCATCTTGAGTATCTTTATTTATTGCACATGCAAGCAACTGGTTAGGCATTTTCTTAATATATTGTATTTAGTATATGTAGTTTAGCCTTGTTGCAATATTGGATATTCTTTATTGTAATAATTGTATCTATCTATTGTAATCTTAGATATTATTTCTGTATATTTGTGTATAGTTGTATCTATCTTGTTGTGATATTTTTAAACTTGTAAATATCTTGTAATGAATCTCCCCTTGACTTAGTTGACCCCTTGCCCAATCTTAGGCACTAGTCTTAGTTGTCCTAGGAAAGGTCTAACTGTTCATACTTAATTGTTGCACCCCGCATTTTTTGTTTAATACCATAGGCTAGATTCCCCCTAATCTTTTAACGAATTAAAACCAATTCCTAGAACATTAAACTCTAAATATCATCTAGTAACTAGGGTCTACCCCCCTTGGCTTCCCTAAGAGTTAGCCTAGACGGAAGAGGTTCAAGTCAAAGTGATAGTGTGGAATTTGAACCTACGCATTGTGCCTCCGAGGACACACTAAGTGAGAAAGAATTATCTCACGTTTGCAAGTGTGTATAAGGATGACAACAGGTTGTTGATTAGAATGTCTACAAACTAGATGTTGTTGCAGTCGTCGATGCATGTACCAACATTGGGAAGGCTAAAAGTCACGAGGATGCACTGGAGAAATGTTAGGTAGAGATGGTTTTAGAAGTTGCTAGTGATGTTGACTATGATTGTGATGTTTATAAAGGAGATGATGAAATTGTTAGTTATACTAGAAATATTTCAAAATGGTTTGGAAAGAAGGAAGACTTTTAATGGTCCAACTATAATGCCAACGTCCCTATCGAAAGCACCATGAAAATTACATATACCAGTCAACACGAGGATGAATTTCAACCCAATGGTATGCCCAGGTTTGTTTTAATCTCAGAAGTGATGGAAAATTCAACCTACCAACACTCAATTTTCAATTTTTCTTTGTTTTCTATAGCAATCAAGCATAGGAGTAAGGAGGATTTCATTAATAAAGTATTGAGGATTTGATGATTCTGGAATTCTCAAATGTTCCCTATTATCCCCATTTTGTGGATAACTAAGGACATTATGTCTCGATGCCCTCAAGTTGTAGATATGGAGTGTCGAGAGACTACATGACTAGCAGTACCCTTTGCACAGATGGAAAACCCACTCACCACCACAGATGGTCATAGATTTGTAGATGGCATCCACCACACCAAATGGCTTCCAGAAGGCAGTGGGCCTTGCTCCATGAGGTACAAGTCAGTATTATGGTGAGAATCATTTCAATATTTAAGACAATTGAGTATGTCGTATCTTAGATTGTTCTAGATTTCATGATATATGTTTGGACATTATGCCTTTTTCCCTGCTTCACCTTGGGGGTTGATATTGTGTCCTAGTAAGTGGATTTCCTTGGGGATGGGTTTTCTACTAGGAACTCCCTTAAAGAGCCCTCGTACCGTTCCCGACCATACTTACCACTTTCCATCAATATTCCCCTCCATTTCCTTATCTAGTGGGATTTTAGGGTTTATTGACCCAAGAAGGGGTTGTCCCTCATTCTATGGGAAGAAGGGGATGAAGGTCCCGAGGGGTTGATGTTGGGTAAATGATAAAATCTTTGTATAAACCTTCTAGATGCTTCACCCATGGATCACCCAAGAAAGCGTTGAAATGATTATCTTTGAGTAAAGGGGACCTACAATATAATAAAGAACGCTTAAAAGGTTAGTTGAAGTATAAGAGGTCTCATCACAAGCCAACCTATCACATACATGAGTATCTAGTGGTATGAAATTGTCATCATATGGTCACCAAACCAGGGAAATGGATTTCATTTGCATGGCTAAGAGAAAGGGGATCTCATCACAAGCCAACCTTCTCATTTCCACTAGGTGTTTGTGGGTGACATTGCCATCATCTAGTCTCCATTCCAGGGAAGTGACCTTCAACCTCTCCTTATGCTATATTAAAAGAAAAAATAAGAAATAAATATAGAAGGCAATTGATGGGCTTAGAAAAAGTGCATTGTGGATGAATGTACCACACACCCTCTTCAAAGGCACCAATGAATGAGACACTACGACCCCTTGTATGCCATGAGCCCTATTCCCATTGAGTCTTGACCCCAACCACTTCATCCACTTTACATGGCTTAGAGAGGGATCTCTTGGAAACTCTCCTTGACCTAGGGCAAGATCTACCCAATAGGACCCCTCGTCAACCCTCCCATATTCAAGCTTGACAAGTCACATAGTGTCTTTGAGTAGTTAATTGTTTGATATAGTGATCTTTGATGCACATGCTTAGAAGGATTATTTATTGATTGAATTCATTTATCATGATGTTATGACTTGAGATCCTTGGAGGACATGCTAATTTGTCTTTGCAAGACCTAGTTAGTGGACAATTTTGGGAGAACAAGCCTAGCTTGGGATTCCATGGGTCTGCAAGCCCACAGGTTGGATGCCAAGGGCCCGCATGTCGGATGAGAAAGATCAAACTTGGAAGGCCTTGATGATGACTTGGAAGACATATCCCATCCCTCACTTGCCAAACAATTTTCCCAAGAGGGGAAAAAAATTCTCTTTTTGAGCTTGATGTCATGTTTGGGGGGCTAGGGCATGCTCGTGAGATGATATGCATTGACACTTGGACATTTTGAGGTTTTTGAGGCTTTGAACATGAAGGAATACATTTGGATGCTTGATACATGGCCTGGGGAATCCTTACTACCCTCCTGCATCACCAATGACCTTCTCCTAGTGCCAAAACACCCCCAAATGGGTGACGTCCATGTAAATTAGGGTTTTGTTTGTGAAAAAATGAAATTTTAAATGAATCATTTAATATTACTTTGTTAAGAGGGAAAGATTAGGGTTGTTGACCCTGTTATCCCCCAGTTTAGGGATAACTAAGGAGATTATGTCTTGAGGCCCGCAGGTCCTAGACATGGAGTACCGAGAGACAGATCAACTTGAGCATGGCCCTGGAGGGCCCATATTTTCATTCTTCAGTGCCTCCACTTTTTCAGCAACAACAACATCCATCACCTCAGCCTAGTCCTGTAGAAGAAATGGATATTTCTCCATGAGTTAATGAGTTTGGGTACCATGGTATGTGTCACTCTGATCCTCAAAACCTTTGAATATGTGCATTTGATTATTTTTTTCTTTACTAGGTGCTTCATTATTATGCCTATCCACTTGACCATATCTGGGGGGAATGACAGGATGCCCTAGTAATCTTGTGCCCATAAGTTTTGAGTTTCCACTAGGGGGATTCATGAGAATCCATCATCCGCTCCTAGCATACTTACCAATTTCCATCTTTCTCCCGATCATCGATCCCATTACACTGGTCTAAGCATTGGGTTGGACAAATATTTAAGGGTTCTACCTTACCTTGTGGGAAGAAGGGGCTAAAGGCCTAGAGGGTAAAAGTAGCTGGAAAAAGATAAAATCCAAGAATGAAACCTCGAGATCTTCGCCTAGGGATCCCCGAGAAAGCAGTAAAAATATTCTCAGCAAGAAACAAAAAATAATAAAACAAGACCTGGTTAGAGGATAGGGGGTCTCATCATGAGCTAGCCTATTAGGTCCATGGGAATCTAGCAGTATGATGCTACTAGCAGCTGGTCACCACGCTAGGGTAGTGGCTCTTGGTGGCATAGCCAAGAGAAAGGGGGTCTCATCATGAGCCAACCTTCTCATTTCCATGAAATGCTTGTGGGTAACATTGCCACCACTGGTCACCACACCAGGGAAATGTTCCCTAGCTAGCTTCTTGAAGAAAAAGAAATAAGAAAAAGACATAAGGCATGAATGGGATTGGAAACATTTTCATCCATGACAGGTGCAACTCACCCTCTATAGAGGCACCCACAGGTAAGTCATGCATTTCCCTGCTATCACTGCATGCCTTGCCCAGACATCCCTTATCCACTTCACCCAATCACATGGCTTAGATTTGATATCTCCTGGAAACACCCCACATCTAGTGAGAATTAGCCTAATAGGACACCCTGTCACTTCCTCCAAACTTGGCTTGTACATTAGTATAATGTCTTTGATCACTTGTTCGAGTAAAGGGGGTTTTATGCACATGTTTAATAAAATTGATGATTAGATGTTATTGAAATTTCTATGACCTATGTGACTTATGAGCCCATGGAGAGCGTATTTTTTGATGTGCAGGACCATACCTGATGGGCAGGTACCTTATGTACATGTACACATGGGGAGATGATTAGTTAAGACCTCCATTGGACTGAAAGCCCATCAGATGGATGTTGTGACCCTAGCAGGGGGCAGAGACAGATTATAGGGTTTTCATTGGAGAAGAGGAGGGCATTCCATGAGAGGCATCTTGGCAGAGCCTTACCCAGGGGGGTTGTGCCATTTCCACCAGAATGTTTGCCTTGGAAGTCCCATGATGTCACCCATGACACTTATGACGTCATCTTTGCTTGATTTAGGGTTTGATTTTGACATTTAATGTAAAAACAATATTATTATGTATTTTTGGCCATGTCATCCTTTTGTGACTTAAAAATAAAATTAAGGTCATTGCTATTGTATAAATAAAGAGATAAAACTCTCTTTTTCTCATCATCTTTCACTCACACTTGTGTGGTCTGAAATTTGCGCCATTCTAGGGTTTTTTGCTGAAATTTACTAGTGCGCACTTGTTGAAGGAGGCTCTTTTTGGTGATTTTTGGAATTTTTCTTGGTGGAAGGTTTATAACTAGGGTTTGGCTTGATGAATAATTGGTAAATGTAAGTGTTTTTTCTGCAATCCTTCCCTTACTTGAATGGTTATAGTGTTTTACTTGCATTTTTTTAATAAAATTGCTAGAATAAACCCTAGGTCCTTTCCAGGGTTTGCACTTTGATTTGTGAAGTTGTTTGGGTTGATATTTGATGATTATCACTTCCTATTGTCTTTATTTGGGATTTAAAGATGCTTGTTTTGTCGAGAAAATTTGATTTGCTTCTTTTTCTCCCTGTCTTTTCTTGGATTCTTCTCCCCATTTACTTGTACTCCTTGAATGTTTGTTGGTTGTCCAATCCTTGATTGAGTTCTTGTTAGAACAAGTTTATACTTGTTTTCTTTCATACCTCATTGCCTTGAGTGAATTATTTGTTTGTAGCCTTTTTGCTTAGTGTCTTTTGCCTTTGCATCTGACTCTTCTTTTAATTGAAAGTAGTGGAGCATTAAAGGATTTGGATTTAATTTATTTATACATTAGAATCAAATAAAGAAGATAGATGAATTATTTCTTTTGGGTAGTGAAACTAGATTGCATTTGTAGTGAAATTGCATGGTTTTTGGCATTTTTTGGTCTTGAATTGAAGGGGGCTAAGAATCGTGTATTGGTGTACAATATCTTTGACTCATTTCTTGAAGATCTTGATATTGATGAGTTTAATCTAATTTATCTGGGAATGATAAATGTTTTTTCCTTCTCATAATATAGCTTTCATCGAAGTGAAATATTTTCATTCTCATTTCCTTTCATTGTTCAGAGTAAGTCAAAACATCATTTAGTCCACACCATTTTCCTCTTGAGTAAACAACAACCACTAAAATCAATGCTAAACTAAAATTTATCAGAAATTTTTACATTTTATGGTAGCAAACCTACAATAGCTTAAGGTGTAGGGATTTCGAATAGGTTGAAAGGATAACTTTCCAAAGTTGTCAAACTAACTTATCATCTTGTGATAGGGAGAGACAATCCAGTTCTCATATAAGCATAGCTAGGGTCCCCCTCTCACACAGGGGTTACGCACGAGGTCACATTCAGAAGAGATACAAAGATTATCCCTCTGTGGTTTTATTGTTTGTAGTAGTCAGATCGTGTATTGGGGGTTATTATTGAGTTCATTTGTCTTCATTTGGTCTCGATGCTTCGTGAATTCTGAATCCATTCAGGGTCCTTTGGAGTTCTACTGGTCCACTTGTCCTCAGTTTTCTCCAAGGATTTCAGACTTGTTATCCTGCCCATACATTCAGATTGGACTATTGACTATACCCTCTCATGGGATGACTACAAGTCGGTGTCCTTAATAGCCATAATATTTAGGGTATTTACACAAGGTGACAGTGAAGGGAAGTATTCATTGTACCTGGAATAAACGGTGATCAAACTCACTCAGGCTCCTTGGAGGGTAAATCCATGATTATTGTGTGGAAGCTTGCACCAAGGTGTAAGTCCGTTAAGCAGGTCTCCTTCCTGAAGTGGATTGAGCAGTATCCCCAAAGAATGACTTGGCATGATTTTATCCCTCCCACCCGCCTCCATGAGTTGTACTTTATGGTTTCCGATGATATGATACACTCTCTAACCCATGTTATTTTTGTTCTTAACTTATCATTATTTTGGTTTATGATGAACCATAGAGGCTAGTATTGTGAGACATTGCTAGGATGGTTTCACTGGTCATTTGACTACACCTAGAATAATTTGTTTTCACACTTTTATATATTCTTTCTTTCACTTTGAAATGTATGAGGTGGGGGTGATATCACCACCCCAAATGACTACTAACAAATTTATTTTGAGATCAAGCAGGTCACAGGTTATGCCAGCGATGATGAGGTTCTCATGCACTTTATGGTGAGCACATGTCCCCGAGTTGGAGCCAGATGTTATCCCCCAGTTTAGGGACAACTAAGGAGATTATGTCTCGAGTCCCATAGGTCCTCGACATGGAGTACCGAGAGCCAAATCAACTTGAGCATGGCCCTATAGGACCCATCTTTTCATTCTTCAGTACCTCACTACTGGAAATATGAAGAGCCAATTAACAATGTGTAAACAGGGGGGTAAAAGGAATTACGGGTTTGCCTCCATATTTTGTAGCTTCTTTTTCGAGCGGGTTCTAGGCTTGGGACCTAGAGCTTAGATTCTCTCAAGAGGACCTCGCGATCCATCCATGGCATGGTGGACCAAGGTGATGAGGCAGCAGAGAGGAGGTAGGGTGTCGACACCCTACAACGAGGAATTTTTGTATAATTAGGACAAAAATATTTTGGATGGTGGTTAGGTATTGATTAGAAATTTGTGTGTTGCGGATGTGGTTCCATGACGACTATAGGGTTTCCTTCGATATCGATGGAGGATTCAGGGAGACGAAGCGGTGGGAGGAGAGTCCGAGAGGGTGTTACAAAAAGTGCAGGGAAACTTGTTGCATTGGACACACATGATACCCATGGTTCAGGTAGAGGATCTACCTGAAGCCATGCAACGATAGGTGGTTGGTGTACCCAGGGCATGGATATGACTCTTTCGGCATCTTGAAAATTCCATGGTGCAAACATGACACACATCTAGCGTCACATGTGTAGATGTTGTGGGATATTATGATATAGGTGGGATATGTATATGAGGGTGTTAGACCCATTTTGTACTATAAACACCATATTTTTTGAAATATATAAAAGGGATCTTCAGCTTTACTTATATTTTTCAATGTGTACTTTGATTAGATGTTTTGTTTGCTTTTAAATATGGGACAAATTCCAATCTAAAACATAGTTAAAATAAGCATCAGATACATAATTAGAACTTCTAGGAATATGATAATATGTAATAAGATCGTCAAGGTAAGCTTCAACTATGTGCTTAAGATCATGAAACACGAAAGTCATGGCACGTTGAAAGGTTGCTCCAGTGTTGCAAAAGTTCAATGGAGGACATCTATTTTCTGACCAGTTTATTACGTCAGGGGGAGTTTGTGAACCTCAAATCACCGGGGGCAGGAAGCAGATGAAGATAGAAGAATATATCAATGCCCATTGTGTAGCTAGCATCCCTAATATAGGGATTCAAGCCCCCATCCGAGCAATAAATAACCTTAGTTTGAAGATCATTGTCCTAGTTTTAACCAGGATCACAGGTTCGACTTCGTTCCACCAGGCATCGAGGTCGCTCATGTTTTATGAAGTGTAGTGTACGAGACCCACGATGTACAATTGGTGCACCTCACTACTGGCCAATATGAAGAGCCAATTGACAGCATAAACAGGGGGGTAAAAGGAATTACGGGTTTGACTCCATCTTGTGTAGCTTCTTTTTCGAGCGGGTTCCAGGCTTGGGACCTAGAGATGAGATTCTCTCAAGAGGACCTCGCGATCCAGCCATGGCATGGTGGACCAAGGTGATGAGGTAGCAGAGAGGAGGTAGGGTGTCGACACCCTACAACAAGGATTTTATGTATAATTAGGACAAACATATTTTGTATGGTGGTTAAGTATTGATTAGAAATTTGTGTGTCGCAGATGTGGGTCCATAATGACCAGAGGGTTTCCCTTGACATCGGCGGAGGAACCGGGGAGACGAAGCGGTGGGAGGAGAGGCCGAGAGGGTGGTACAAAACGTGCAGGGAAACTTTTTGCGTTTGACACACATGATACCCATGGTTCAGGTAGAGGATCTACCTGAAGCCATGTAGCGACAAGTGGTTGGTGTACCCAGGGCATGGGTACAACTCTTTCAGTGTCTTGAAAATGCCATGGTTTTCTACCATGACACACATGTCGTGGGATATTATGATATAGGTTGGATATGTATATGACGGTGTTAGCCCCATTTTGTACTATAAACACCATATTTTTTGAAATATATAAAAGAGATCTTCGGCTTTACTTATATTTTTCAATGTGTACATTGATTAGATGTTTTGTTTTCTTTTAAATATGTGACAAATGCCAATCTAAAACATAGTTAGCATAAGCATCAGATACATAATTAGAACTTATAGGAATATGATAATATGTAATAACATCAAAATATCGTTCTAAAAGATGTACCCGTAGGAATCGTCAGAGTAAATAAGGATCATGCACGTGGTAACAGTCGTTCGGTAACATTCGTTCAACTAAAGCACTACTAACTGGGAATCCAGATGAACTTCTAATGTACGGATGGCATGTGAGATAGAATCATGTAAAATTTCTATAACATCGCTATATCCACCCACATTGTTCTTGGATGGCCCTAGTCATATGCCTCCTAAAGACACGAATATACCCTCGAGTGAATAAATCACCCATGTGGCGGAAGCCAAGTTCCATATGTGACGACTAGCCCCGTCTGCGAATCCTAAGTAGACTGACAACTCTGTTGACATCTATAAACCAAGTGAAAACTCGATAAGCAACCCGAAGATGAAAAATAAAAGGATATATACACTAAATTACATTAGTATACAAAGAGCTCCACCTAATCTTCGGGCTAAAGCATAGTATCGTTTCAAGTAGAGCCGACTTTTGAGCTTGGCCAACTTATTCCCTTTGCAATCTTCCAACTCACAGGCTCCTTTTTCTAGCACACTTTGCATGATGTAAGGCCCGTGCCACATGGGTTTAAACTTGTCTACCCCCAATGGTTCTTTGGCTTGATCATACAAGAGGAACTAGTCACCCTCAGAGTACAATTGAGGACAAGTAGACTTATCATATTGAATATTGACACGTCATTTGTTTTCCTTGATAGATGTAGAGGCATCTCGATGCTGCTCATCAAGACTCTCTAGGTGTACAAGGCGTTGTTCAATATCATAAGTGTTAGGTAGGAGAGCGACTACCAACTTAAGAGAAGGGATTTCACATTCAATGGGTAATATTGACATCACACCATGTACTAACTGGAAAGGGGAAAATCCGGTGGCAGTCTTGAGCGAGGTTCGGTATGCCCAAAGTGCAGGATATAGCATGATGTGTCAGTCAGACTTACTCTGACCGACAGTTTTTTGAAAAATGGTCTTGAGAGACTTGTTCTCTACTTGTCCATTTTCCTGGGGATAATAAGGAGAAGAGTGACCATGCTTAAACCCCAATTTAGCTATTATTTCTTCCATCATCTCATTCTGAAAGTGACTTCCATGGTCAGTGATAATCTCACTCAGGATATTGAATCAGGTGATAATCTGTTTGAATATGAAGAAGGTTGCAGTATTCCCATCGGATTTAATTGTAGGCATGGCCTCGACCCACTTATTAAAGTATTCGACGGCCACGATAATGTGTTGATTCCCCGGAGCTTGCAATCAATGAAGTCCATGCCCCACTTAATGAAGGGACACATTTTTCGAGTGATTAAGGTGACACTTCTTAACCACTTCAATACAATGCTTAAATATAGTAGGCCATAAATAACCGGCTTGCAAAATTTTTTGGGATGTCGCAAGCCCGGATAAATGACCACCACAAGCTCCACTGTGGCAATCATTTAGGATATACTCGACCTCTTTGTGAGTTAAGAAATGACGCAAGATATCATCTATTCCTCGGCGATATAAAGTGTCACTGACAATAGTATATTTCTTGGCTTGCTATATTATACACCATCGATCATCTCGTGAGAGATGCCAAGGGAACTTCAAAGTTTGAAGATAGAGCACAATGTCTCCATACCAGGGGTCAGACGATGATGTGTTCATCCGCAAATGAATCGACATGGATAACGTCCTCATCTAATCATGGGAAATCATATATCAACTCTGAAATACTAGGGACTTCTTGGATTTAGCGGAAGCGAAATCGAGATCAAACTTCTACAAAATGACAATCCATTTATTATATTTCCCTCCTATGATATGATATGTGATATGTGTAGTGTAGTGTAGTGTAGTAAAGTTCGACTAAGATAAGAAGTAACGTTCTTGTATAGCTCATCATCCTCCTGAACTAGAACCATACCAATCGTATCATATTCTGGAGGCTTCAGCAGAGGCGCTGACACCAAATATTTCTTCAAAGCATCGAAGGACTCCTGGGCTCGCTCATCCCAGATAAAAGGGGTTTCCTTCTTCAAAAGACACATGAAACCTTTAGTGATAGTAGCATAGTTCACTATAAACCTACGAAGAAAGAGTTGTCTAATTGTGCGCGAGGGAGGCAACCGAAGTAGTGCCTCAACCTTAAGTGGATCTACTATGATCCTAGTCTCAGAAACTAGAAAACATAACAAACGACCAGACTTAATGCAAAAGATGCATTTATGAGGGTTTAATCGGATCCTATAATAACAACATCATTCGAAAACAAGCCGAAGGTGGATAACGTGATCCGCTCTCTTGTGAGAGTGAGCAACAAGATCGTCAAGGTAAGCTTCAACTACTTTCTTAAGATCATGAAACACAAAAGTCATGGCACGTTGAAAGGTTTCTTCGATGTTGCAAAAGTTCCCAAGGACAAATAAATGTTAAAAGAACCGGGTAGATGGTTCCTTGCTTCTTATCTATGGGAACAGGGTTGGATACCCAATATGTTAAAGGAACTAGGTAGATGAAGCCAACATTAAGTAGCTTCTCCACCTCTGCCTTAATAGCAGAGGCCTTTTAAGGGTTGACAACTCTAAGACGTTTTCAAACTGGTTTAGCATCCAGATACATTATAATTTCATGTTCTACAATACGAGGGTCGATCCCTGACATCTCTTCATAGGACCAAGCAAATATGTCTCGAACCAAAAAATCTACATTGATATTTACGTTTTCAACCTTACGAGGCATATGAGAGATGTCGATCTGGATGGTAGGAGAAATACTCACCATATTTCCTTCAGCATAAATGGCGTGCGTATCTAGTGGAAATATGGTGTGACCGACTATCTCACTCAAGGTATATTGAAAATCATCTTGTTCGATTCTTTCAAGCTCTCCGAGAAAATAAGAATGATGATTTATATCATCCCAAGGTTTGTCGGAAGCATTCATGGTTTCGATGATGGCTTCATCTGAAGGAAAAGTGCCAACGAGGTAATCATGTGAACAAGACAACGAGGTGGCCCACACGGGCCTAGACATGAGATCCTCCTCGTCCATCGGTGAGGGAACAATATCAGGATCAGCGGAGAGTCAAGAATAACTTGATACACAATCTCTATTGTCGATAACGACATGGCCATCCCAACATGCGAGTGTCCTTCCCAAAAAAAAATTGGGGAAGGTAGGGTCCACATATCATCAAAATAAGATGTGCATAAAGCAATGAACCTCCTAGTCAATATAGTCCTACCGGACATGGCATAAGCTTGATGGTTTGGTGTTGAGAAGTCGAAAGTACCCATAAGGGAAGAAAACATTCCGACACCAATATTCTCAGTTGGCGGTCAAGAATTGTCAGTCACAGGGATCGACTATCCAAGAGATGCATTAGGGATAAGGTACGCAAAGGATAACTGATCAATCATTACAATCTTCCCTTCATGAGGAAAACAAAGAGTACGGAAAATAGATGATACAACGACGATCATAGCATAAGTCCAATTGCAACCTAGAAATAGGTTATAATAAAGAGGCACATCCACTACCTCTACTTCCACCTCTACTGTCTTCCTACCTAATTGGACTGGAAAGGAAGGGAGAATATCGTGGGGGAAGAAGGAATGACCATCAAAAGCAGTCAACATGTTCGAAGATTTGGAAAAGGTCGGAGAACCGAGAGCTTTCCAAAAAACCAGGGACATCACACACATAGTAGCGCCTTCATCAACAACTGCACGTTTGATGGTATACTTTGAATAATCCACATGGATTTGAAAATCCACATGGTAAGGCAAGAAAGGATAAACATATGTGACGTCAAACTTGATAAGCTTCGAGCCACTAGGTTCTAGAGCTCCTAGAGTAGAGAGTAAGGCATTCCTTTATGAAGGACACGTCTGAAGTATCTCCAAAGCCAACATAGCACAAGGGGTTTTTCCCATGTCCTCAACAATAGAGTAGTTCTGGGCGGCTCTAGCATTTGGATTATGGGTAGAGTGCTTGAGTACTCCTTTAGGAATACAAGGTTGTGGCTCTAGTTTCTCAATGGGGGAGGAGGAGGAGATTCTAGACCATATCAATTTTTGCATCGACCATATTGATACATAGATGGTCGCCATCTTGTGACTATTGGTTTTGACCAACCACATTTCCAACGTTTGAGGAGCTCAAGGCTAAGTGTTGATTGCGTGGGAATGGATTCGTCAGCACGACAAGAAATTGAGATAAAAGCCTCGCAGCTTATACAAGTTTCTCGTTTTCTCGTTTTCCCTCTCTAGCACTATTACCTATATTCTCAATATTGTCCTTGGATTTATTACCATTTTTCCCAGCCTTACGGTTATTACATCCTTTCTTCTTATTCCCTCCTGGTGGTTGGTTACCATTAAAGTTGGTCGAGGATTGCATTGAGTGTACATCTGCCGAATGAGTGGGATTAGAGGATACAGACAAAGCTGGTCTTCCTACAGACTAGTTTAAGGACAACTATTTTATCTGGTTCATCACCAAGTCTGTGGAAATTACATTGGTGGAGCCTACAATTTCATCGGCATGAGGTCTGGTCATTTGTCTAAGGTTGTAAGTAGACTGTGGTGCCTTAGGAAGGAGGTGGTATATCATCCTAGACTGAGCATATATCAAATCTAACTGTTGTGCTCTAAAGATAACTTCTTCCTCATTAGTAACCCCGGAAGTAGAAATGTCCTTCAATTTAGGAGGAGGATGTATGGACTTAGCAAACCATTCTAATAGAAAGGTCAGGGGTATATGGTTCTTAATCAACCTCTTCCATCTACGCCACTCCTGGATATGGTCCGAGATATGAGTGGCGATATCCTAGCGTAAAGTAGACAACAATTCTAAACCAACATCATAACGAATGTGCAACTATAAGTGGTTAAGAAAGACCATCACCAACTGATTAAAATTCCCATATTCCCCCTTTGGTAGCTCAATATACCATTTCCCAATAGCTCCAATAAAGGTGCATTGAAATAATCTCAAATGAATAGAATCGTCGTTAAGGGAGTTTGACGAGCACCAAAGGTGAAAGGTAGTGACCTGATCACTAGGATCCTCTCCATTATTACCCTCAAACTTTGGGATGTCTGAAGGAAGTTTTGTGGGGACCGGGGGCCATGTAGGATCGTGACTCACAGGATCATTTATTAACTTAGCCAAATCTGATAGATTAAGCGTGGCGAGAAAAAGGAGACGAGGTTGCGACATCTGGCCCCAACCTCTTGGGAAATATTTTTCTTGAGGATTTGAAGGCCATCCAAGGTACTGGTAAACACCATGGCCCTATTCGACATTATAAGGCCCTCCTCTGAGATGACTCATATAAGGTGGGTTGGCCATCATTCCAGCTGGAATGTTCTATTGAGGGTTATAGAAACTTCCCCTAGCCAAATTAGATCAAGGTTCGGGTTTGCCCAAAGTGTGAAACTAACGTCCCCCAAGTTGAAAACAGGAGGATAGAGGTGGATTCGTCATGCCAAGTGTATTTTTCAGAATCTGTCGAGGAGGTAGGATTGTAGGATGAAACTTGAGTTGTAACTTGTCCGTCAAGTTGACTATTCCACCCAAAAGTAGGAGGATTGGACACAAGTTTAAAAGAAGACATACCTCCCATATAAGGAGTTGTTTGAGGGATTTGATATCCGCCAAATGAAAAAGGAGTGTACAAAGGTGTGATTCCCCCGAGCCCAATGCTAACATTGCGGCTAGCAGCTCGGATGGAGTTCAAAAACTGCGAGGTGAAGTTAGGCATACAATAAGAAAATGGACTAGAAGAGATAGGGATGGACTGAACATTGTAGCCCAGTGAGTGGCCAAGAGACCCAAAGGGGTTCGAGGCAGTAGTATGAGCATTAACTATAGGATGGGCCACAATAATGATAGGTGCCTCCGATAGCACAACCATGGATGTTGCAGGAGTTGAAGGGGTGCCATTAACTATAGTGGGTATGGGATTTGAAGGTCTCCCAGAATTCTGAAGACCGGGTTCAGTACTCATCCTTGTAGAATCCCAAGTCTGAGCGGTGGATGTGTGTGTACCACGTGTAATGACTCTACGCCTTTTAGAAGGAAAGGACACGAAATCTGATGGTAACTGTAGCAAGCAACGGGACTGGCGGGGCGGTTGGTCTGACTCCACGATGACTTAAGACTCTAAAGATAAAAATATATCCCAAGGCCAACTAGTAAGAAGAGAGAACACCAAAATTCAAATGACCAATATGCATGAAAACAGGCAAAAGTGGCTGAGTGGCGTCCCTCCCTAAAGAAGGAATGTCTCATCCAAGAGGGACTTGAGACTCCTCGCTAAAGATTGGAGGTAATAGAATCAGTTATAGGGGCCCTCGTGGGCTTAACAACCAGTCGGTCAGATCCCCTTGGAGAGGTAATCCTCCATAAATCTTGTGTGTTGTCTGACCCCTATCTGACCCAAGGTACCTATAGAATAACCCCTGCAAGTAACCTATGAGATACCTAAGTCAAGCAACTAATAAACCATTGTATAATCGATGCATAGGCGAGCAGTCGTAAGTCTAGATCACCATATGGGTAGGGTAGCAAATCTCAAAACCTTGAAAGTACCGCCTCTCACGGAGGTACGAGCACTAACAAAATCCCCAAATATGAATAAATCCACATAAATATCTCTAACGCTAGGCTAGTATCCGGGGGATATCCCTTGAACCAATTTCGCGTGACCTCGTGATTAACTCTGGTGTGAGCGAAGCCTCCTAATATTACCAATTATAAAATGTATTTTTCCACTCCCTGACTCAGACACATATGTTGATTTAATTGCCTTGGAGAAGTTTACTCACAAAATTCTACACATATGTTGATTTAATTGCCTTGGAGAAGTTTACTCACAAAATTCTACACATATGTTGATTTAATTGCCTTGGAGAAGTTTACTCACAAAATTGTATTCCAAGGCACTAAATCCTAGACTAGTTTGTGCACCCTAGAAAATAAAATCGTTACTAATAAATTTTAGATTATAGCGTTGATTTTATGGCTGTGATTACTCAAAAAGGTATATGGTAATGAAAACAATGGTGTTATGACTCTGCAAGAAAGTAAATATGAAGATAATGCAAAGTCTTAACTTTAACTTTTGATGAATGATATGCTCCTAAAAAATGATGCAATTTCCAAATTCAAATCTACGATTCAAAAGTATAAATTAGTTTCAAAACTTGTGTGTCCTTTTTCATTAGGAAAAAAATATATAAATAAACTCGGTGTGTGTTATATTTAAGATCATAAAACCAATCCTGCATCCATTCTCTCAACCAACATTGTAAAAGTTCAAGCTTGTGTGTCTTTGTGCATTAGGAAAAATATATATAAAGAAACTATGTCTGTGTTATATTTAGGATCATAAAGCCAATCCTGAATCCATTCATTCAACTAACTAAATTTACAAGTTTATGTAAAAACAAAATAGATTTAGCTAACTACATTTACAAGTTTATGTAAAAACAAAATAGATTCAGCTAACTACATTTACACATTTATGTATGTAAAGAGATTCTTGAAAAAATATAAGGATAGATAAAAAGATAAATATCATATTTTAAATCATTGGGATTACCTTTGAATTGATGTAAAATGGTCAGAGGTTCTAAAATCATTAAGATTATCTTTGAATTGATGTAAAACTGTCAGAAGTTCCTAAAAAAAAAAAAAAAAAACTTATAAAAAAATTCCAAAGAAACTCCATGTTCAAAGAAACTCCAAAAATTCAGAGACTGCAACATCATGTCTTGAAAATCAATATAAAGAATTTGGTAAATATAATTTTTTAACTAAGATATGTGTAGTGTAGTGTAGTGTAGTGTAGTAAAGTTCAACTAAGATAATAAATAACATGCTTGTGGAGCTCATCATCCTCCTGAACTAGAACCATACCAATCGTATCGTATTCTGGAAGCTTCAACAGAGGCGTCGACACCAAAGATTTCTTCAAAGCATCGAAGGACTCCTGGGCTTGCTCATCCCAGATAAAAGGGGTTTTCTTCTTCAAAAGACCAAATAAGAGGAAAGTGGCCCTGCATCCCAACTTAAGAGGACGAGGATACAAGAATGAAACCTTTAGTGATAGTATCATAATTCACTATAAACCTACGAATAAAGAGTTGTCTAATTATGTGCGGGGGAGGCAACCAAAGTATTGCCTCAACCTTGAGTGTATCTACCATGATCCTAGTCTCAAAAACTAGAAAACCTAACAAACAACCAGACTTAATGCAAAAGATTCATTTATGAGGGTTTAATCGGATCCTATAATAAAAACATCTTTCGAAAACAAGTCGAAGGTGGATAACATGATCCGCTCTCTTGCGAGAGTGAGTAGCAAGATCACCAAGGTAAGCTTCAACTATGTGCTTAAGATCATCAAACGCGAAAGTCATGGCACGTTGAAAGGTTACTCCAGCATTGTAGAATTTCCCCAAGGACAAATAAATGTCATCTTGTGTTGATCCTCAGGTTTAATTTTAATTTGATTATATCCTGAAAATCCATCCATGAAAGAACATACTTTGCTTTCCACACACTCGTCGAGAATATGATCGATGAAAGGTATGGGGAGTTTGTCTTTCAGACAAGCCTTGTTTAGGTCAAGAAAATCCACCACAAGCCCCACTGTGGCAATCGTTTAGTATAGACTCGACCTCTTCGTGAGTTATGAAATGACGCAAGATATCATCTGTTCCTTGGTGATACAAAGTGTCACTGACAATAGTATATTTCTTGGCTTGGTATCTGATACACCATCGATCATCTCGTGAGAGATGTTGAGGGAACTTCAAAGTCTTAAGATAGAGCACGATGTCTCCATACCGGGGGTTAGACAATGATACAAGAAATATGTGTTCGTCCGCAAACAAATCAACATGGATAACGTCCTCATCTAAGCGTGGGAAATTGGATATCAACTCTTCAAAGATTAAGGACTTCTTGGATTTAGTGGAAGTGAAATAGAGATCAAACTCCTACAAAATGACAATCCATTTATTATATTTCCCTCCTATGATATGTCAGGTAAGGATGTATTGAAATGGATTGACATCAGCAACCACCATAGTCTTGCAAATTAATATGTAATGATGCAAACGTTGGATTGCGTGAATGGAAACCAAATCTATCTTTTCGACGTGAGTGTAGTTGAGTTCAAGACTGAGTAAAGTTTGACTAAGATAATAAATAACATGCTTGTGGATCTCATCATCCTTCTGAACTAGAACCATACCAATTGTATCCTCAGATGTGGCAATTTAAAGTAAGTAATCTCTACTGTAGTTTGGAGGCTTCAATAGAGGCGCCGACACCAAAGCTTTCTTCAAAGCATCGAAGGAGTCTTGGGCTCGCTCATCCCAGATAAAAGGGGTGTCCTTATTTAAAATAAAAATGACGTGTTTGATGGAACCCTTGAAGGGTTGGGTAAAGAATTTTAAGCCTACCAACCTCCAGGATGCTATCTGGAGGACGAGAGACCTAGGACTAGCTGCAAAGCCAAAATTTGTGCCTAGACCACCTCTTAAGACTAGCGGAAGGGACCAGAGACCTTTGATGAACCTAGGAGGGAGTGACCTAAGGGGGTTTGATAGGGGAAGAGGTAGGATGGACAAGAATACTAGAAGGGAACTGAGGAGGAAGAAACTATTGTACACATGCAAAGAGCCATGGAACGCATCCCACAAATGCATGGGTCGTGGCCAAGTGCATTACATAGAGGTGATATCAGACAATGAACATGATGAGGATTTCGACCACATCCAGAACATAGAGGCAATCACCACCAAAATTACAGAGGAGGGGGCTACAGGTCATGATAGTACGACATAAGAGAGAGATACTTTGGCAAGATTTCAACACGTGTGGACAAAAAGGTGAATATTCACTATGCACCAAAGATTCATGGGATCATTGACAAACATGGTAAGGTGTTTGGACCTATTCCACCAGGTGTGCCACCTGATAGGGGATTTTTTCATATCATTGAGTTAGAGGAAGGAGAAAGACAGTCATCACCACACCTTATAGACACCCAAAGAAGTACAATGATGAAATAGAGAAGGCAATCAAAGAGCTCTTGGATATGGGGCACATCAGGCCAAGTTCCAACCCTTTTGCTTCTTCAATGGTGTTGGTCAAGAAGAATGATGGAACCATGCACATGTCCATTGAATTTAGGGAACTAAACAAGAAAAAAATAAAAAACAGATATCCCATACCAAGGATTCACGAGTTAATGGATGAGCTTCATGGGGCTATCTATTTCACCAAAATTGACCTACACTCTGGCTACCATCAAATCAAGATGAGGGAGGAGGACATCCCAAAAAACTACTTTCAGGTGTCACTACAACCACTATGAGTTCTTAATGATGTCATTTGGCTTAACCAATGCCCTCGCCACGTTCCAATCATGTATGAACCATGTCTTCAACAAACAATTAAGAAAGCATCTTCATGTTTTCTTTGATGACTTGCTAATCTATAGAAAGATGTGGGAGGAACACCTTCATAGATATTGACTATCATGGAGGATCAATCATTGTATGCCAAGGATTCCAAATGTGAATTTGGAATGACAGAGGTCCTCTACTTGGGACATATTATTGGGGTTAAAGGAGTACAAGTACATCAAGAGAAAATTCAGGCCATAGTTGAATGGCCCACGCCCAAAACCCTTACAGAGTTGAGGGGATTTCTAGGCATCTGCAGCTATTACATGAGATTCTTCAAAGGGTTATCCCAATTGTGTGCACCCTCTACCAATCTAACAAAGAAAGGGGCCTTCATATGGATTGAAGAGGCCCAAGTCATCTTCGACAGAATGAAGAAAGTAATGAGCACGTGCCTTGTGTTGGCACTACCATATTTCGGCCAACCTTTCACCTTGGAGTGTGATGCCTCTAGAGAAGGCATTGTGGCCGTATTGATGCAGAATAGGTACCCTCTTTCGTATGAGAGCTGAAAGCTTAGGGGTCCTAAGTTACTTTACACTATCTACAACAAAGAGATTTTGGCTATCATGCACGCCTTGGCCAAATTTCGACAATACTTAGTCGGTGCTAGATTTATGGTAAAATCATATCACAATATCCTTAAGTACTTTTTGGAGCAGAGACAAAAGTACATGCCTATGACATTGACATTGAATTCATCAAAGGGAAAAACAACGTAGTGGCAGATGCATTATCCAGGAGGCCATAAGTCTATGCCATGACATATGTATTAGTTGGTTGGAAGGACCACCTTGTGATGGAATATTGAAAAAATCAGTTCGCTTGTCAGGTGATAGATGGACAGGTATAGGATGATAACTTCTGGGTCATAGAGAACCAAACAATTTGCACTGATATTTACGTTTTCAACCTTACCAGGGGTACAAGAGATGTCGATCTGGATGGTAGGAGAAATACTCACCATATTTCCTTCAGCATAAACGACATGTGTATCTAGTGGAACTATGGTGTGACCGACTATCTCACTCAAGGTATATCGAAAGTCATCTTGTTTGATTCTTTCAAGATCTGAGATAAAATAGGAATGATGATGCATATCATCCCAAGGTTTTTCAAGAGAATTCATGGCTTCGATGATGGATTCATCCAAAGACAAAGTACCATTGAGGAAATCATGTGAATAGGACAACAAGGTGGCCCACATGGGCCTAGACATGAGATCCTCCTCGTCCGTCGGCGAGGGAACAAGATCGGGATCGATGAAAGAGTCAAGAATAGCTTGATACACAATCTTTGTTGTCAATAACGACATGGCCATCCCAACATGAGAGTGTCCTTCCTAAGATAAAGTCGGGGAAGGTAGGGTCCACAGATCATCAAAATAAGACGTGCAGAAAGCAATGAACCTCCCAGTCAAGACAGTCCTACAGGAATGGCATAAACTTGATGATTTGGTGTTGAGAAGTTGAAAGTACCCATAAGGGAAGAAAACATTCCAACACCAATATTCTCGGTTGGCAGTCAATAATTGTTGATCATAGGGATCGACTATCTAAGAGATGCATTAGGGCTAAGGTACGCAAAGGATAACTGATCAATCATTACAATCTTCCCTTCATGAGGAAAACAAAGAGTATGGAAAACAAACGATACGACGACGATCATAGCATAAGTCCAATTGCAACCTAGAAACAAGTTATAATAAAGAGGCGCATCCACTACCTCTACTTCCACCTCTACCATCTTCCCACCTAATTGGACCAGAAAGGATGGGAGAATACCGTGGGGGAAGAAGGAATGAGCATCAAAAGCAGTCAACATGTTCAATGATTTGGAAAGGGACATCACACACATAGCAGCACCTTCATCAACAACTGGACGTTTGATGGTATACTTTGAATAATCCACATGGATTTGGAAAGCCACATGGTAAGGAAAGAAAGGCTTAACATCTGTGACGTCAAACTTGATAACCTTCGAGCCACTAGGTTCTAGAGCTCCTAGAGTAGAGAGTAAGACATTCCTTTGTGAAGGACATGTCTGGAGTACCTCCAAAGCTGACATAGCACAAGGGGTTTTTCCCATGTCCTCAACAATAGAGTAGTTCTGGGTGGCTCTAGCATTTGGATTATGGGTAGAGTGCTTGAGTACTCCTTTCGAAATACGAGGCTGTGGCTCTAGTTTATGAATCTGTAAAGTCGTCTTCGGGGGAGGAGGAGGAGATTCTAGACCAGGAATAGTTTGTTTAGAACTATAGTATCGAGATCGAGTGGCTATATCAATTTTTGCATCGACCATATTGATACATAGACGGTTGCCATCTTGCGACTGTTGGTTTTGACCAGCCAGGTTTTCGACATTTGAGGAGCTCGAGGCTAAGTGTTGTTTGTGTGGGAATGGATTCGTCAACACGACAGGCGATTGAGATAAAATCCTTGCAACTTCTGCAAGTTTAGGGCACAAATGGGTAAGGTGATCATCTGTGAAAAGCTTAGAGGGAAACTTCACCATACATTTTTCTTGTTTTCCCTCTCTAGCACTATTACCTGTCTTCTCAATATTGTCCTTGGATTTATTACCATTTTTCCCACCCTTATAGTTATTACGTCCTTTCTTCTTATTCCCTCCTACTGGCTGGTTACCATTCAAGTTGGTCGATGATTGCACTGAGTGTACATCTGCCGAATGAGTGGGATTAGAGGGTACAGATGAAGCTGGTCTTCCTACAGTCTAGTTTAAAGAAAACTCTTTTATCTGGTTCATCACCAAGTCTGTGGAATTTACATTGGTGGAGCCTACAATTCCATCGGAATGAGGTCCGGTCTTTTTTCTAAGCTCGTAAGTAGACTGTGGTGACTCAGGAAAGAGGTGGTATAGCATCCCAGACTGAGCATATATCAAATCTAATTGTTGGTCTCTAAAGATAACTTCTTCCTCATTAGTAACCTCATAAGTAGAAACGTCCTTTGATTTAGGAGGATGTAAGGACTTAGCAAACCATTCTAACAGAAAGGTCGAGGGTATGGGGGTCTTAATCAACCTCTTCTGTCTACACCACTCTTGGATATGGTCCAAGATATGAGTGGCGATATCCTGGCGTAAAGTAGACAACAGATCTAAACCAACATCATAACGAATGGGCAACTGGAAGTGGTTAATAAAGACCATCACCACCTAATTAAAATTCCCATATTCCCATCTTGGTAGCTTAATATACCATTTCCCAGCAACTCTAATAAAGGTGTGTTGAAATAATCTCAAACGAATAGAATCATCGTTAAGGGAGTTTGACGAGCACCAAAGGTGAAAGGTAGTGACATGATCACCGAGATCCTGTCCATTCTTACCCTCAAACTTTGGGATCTCTGAAGGAAGTTTGGTGGGGACGGGGGGCCGTGTAGGATCGTGAATCATAGGGTCATTCATTAACTTAGCGAAATGTGATAGATTAAGCGTGGCGAGAAAAGGGAGATGGGGTTTCGACATCTGGCCCCAACCTCTTGGGAAATATTTTTCTTGCGGATTCGAAGGTCATCCAAGGTTCTGGTAAACACCATGGCCCTATCCAACATTATAAGGCTCTCCTCCGAGCTGAGTCATATAAGGTGGTTTGGGCATCATTCCAGTTGGAATGTTCTGTTGAGGGTTATAGAAACTTCCCCCAGCTAGGTTAGATCAAGGTTGGGGTTTTCCCAAAGTGTGAAACTAACCTCCCCCAAGTTGGAAACAGAAGGATAGAGGTGGATTCGTTATGCCAAGTGTATTGGTTGAAATCTACCAAGGAGGTAGGATTGTAGGATGAAACATGATTCGAAACTTGTCCGCTAAGTTGACTATTCCACCCAAAAATAGGAGGATTGGACCCAAGGTTAAAAGAAGACATACCTCCCATATAAGGAGTCATTTGAGGGATTTGAGATCCACCAAATGAAAAAGGAGTGTACAAAGGTGTGATGCCCCCGAGCCCAATGCTAGCATTAGGGCCAACAACTTGGATGGAGTTCGAAAACTGCGAGGTGAAGTTAGGCATACCATAAGAAAATGGACTAGAAGCCATAGGGATGGACTGAACATTGTAGCCCGGTGAGTGGCCAAGAGACCCAAAGCGGTTCGAGGCAGTAGTATGAGCATTAACTATAGGACGGGCCACACTAATGATAGGTGCCTCCGATACCACAACCATGGATGTTGCAGGAGTTGAAGGGGTGACATTAACTACAGTGGGTATGGGAGTTGAAGGGCTCCCAGAATTCTAAAGACTGGGTTTAGTACTCATCCTTGTAGAATCCCAAGTCTGAGCGGTGGATGTGTGTGTACCACGTGTAATGACTCTACACATTTTAGAAGGAAAGGACATGAAATCCGATGGTAATTGTAACAAGCGATGGGACCGGTGGGGCGGTTGGTCCGACTCCACGATGACTTAAGACTCTAAAGATAAAAATATATCCTAAGGCCAACTAGTAAGAAAAGAGCACACCAAAAGTCAATCGGCCAATATGCATGCAAACAGGCAAAAGTGGTTGAGTGGCCTCCCTCCCTAAAGAAGGCATGTCTCATCCAAGAGGGACTTGAGACTATTCGCTAAAGATTGGAGGTAACCGAATCAGTTATAGGGGCCCTTGTGGGCTTAACAACCAGTTCGTCAGATCCCCCCAGAGAGGTAATCCTCCATAAAATATGTGTGTTGTCCGACCCCTATCTGACCCAGGGTACCTGCAGAATAACCCTTGCAAGTAACCTATGAGATACCTAAGTCAAGCAACTAATAAACCACTATATAATCGATGCACAGTCGAGCAGTCGTAAGTCTGGATCACCATATGGGTAGGGTAGCAAAGCCCGAAACCTTGAAAGTACCGCCTCTCACAAAGGTACGGACACTAACAAGATCCCCAAATATGAATAAATCCACAGAAATATCTCTGACGCTAGGATAGTATCCGGGGGATATCCCTTCAACCAATTTCGCATGACCTCATAATTAAATCCGGTGTGAGCGGAGCCTCCTAATATTACCAATTATACAATGGATTTCTCCACTCCCTAACTCAGACACATATGTTGATTTAATTGACTTGGAGAAGTTTACTCACAAAATTCTATTCAAGGCACTAAATCCTAGACTAGTTTATGCACCCTAGAAAATAAAATTGTTACTAATAAATTTTAGATTATAGCGTTGATTTTATGGCTGTGATTACTCAAAAAGGTATATGGTAATGAAACCAATGGTGTTATGACTCTGCAAGAAAGTAAATATGAAGATAATGCAAAGTCCTAACTTTAACTTTTGATGAATGATATGCTCCTAAAAAATGATGCAATTTCCAAATTCAAATCTACTAATCAAAAGTATAAATTAGCTTCAAAACTCGTGTGTCTTTGTGCATTAGGAAAAAAAAATATAAAGAAACTCCGTATGTGTTATATTTAAGATCATAAAGCCAATCCTGCATCCATTCATTCAACCAACATTGTAAAAGTTCAAACTTGTGTGTCTTTGTGCATTAGGAAAAAAAGATATAAAGAAACTCTATCTGTGTTATATTTAGAATCATAAAGCCAATCCTACATCCATTCATTCAACTAACTAAATTTACGATTCAACTAACTACATTTACAAGTTTATGTAAAAACAAAATAGGTTCAACTAACTACATTTACAAGTTTATGTAAAAACAAAATAGATTCAGCTAACTACATTTACATGTTTATGTAAAGAAATTTTTGAAAAATTATAAGGATAGATAAAAAAATAAATATCATATTTTAAATCATTGAGATTACCTTTGAATTGATGTAAAACGGTCAAAAGTTCTGAACTCATTAAGATTACCTTTGAATTGATGTAAAACTCTCAGAAGTTCTAAAATCGACCTCTCATGTAAATTGAGATTCTAAGATTTTGGTAAAGAAAATTATCAAAAACTTATAAAAAATTTAAAGAATGCAATATCATGTTTAGAAAATCAATAAAAAAAAAAATGGTAAATATAGTTTTTTTAAATCTAATCATAAAAAAATCTAGAAACTTATAAAACAATTCCAAAGAAACTCCATGTTCAAAGAAACTCCAAAGAAACTTCCATGTTCAAAGAAACTCCAAAGAAACTTGTTGGCATTCTAAAGAGACTCCATGTTCAAAGCATTTAACACAACATTTATTTCAAGGCTAATTTCTGTGCAGCTAGATAAGAATCAATACCGCAGTAGAAGCCATAGATTTTCTGCCGGCCATGCCATCATAAAGGATATGAAAGGCATAAAAGAAAATTCAAAAACCATCAATTTTACCTTCAAACCATAATTATCATGAATCTATAATGTAATATGAGACCTCACCCTCCAATCATCAACTACAATAGGACAAGCTACTTCACTCACGATCTAGTAGGATAAAATGCAGAGTACAGTATTCAAATTATGGATAAAATGCAGAGTACAATAATACAAGATCTCCTTTCGTAAATCAAAGATGATCCGAAAGGAACCTTAGCACATCTAGAGTACTAGTTTTTAATAGAAGGAAAGGATGATAAGAGGGTCAATAAATTATGAAGATCGTCTTAACTTCTTATAAAATTTTATTCACAAAAAACGTAAAGGCAAGAGCCAAAGTCATTCAAAGCTCGTTCAGCGTTAAATGGTAGGAGTAACTGTCTGGTCTAAGGCCCTTACAATAGCGTGCCAAGTTAACCCGATGTCGCCTCCCGTAATAACTTCAGTTATCAGCTAGTGGGAGCGGCAGTGAGCACGCCTCGTAGAATCCGCGAGGGATTGACGATGTACTCATATTTAGAGATTGTCAAAATTAGAAAGAATGGATGGATAGAGTCGAGCGATAATCACCCAGTCTATCAAAGAAGTGGATGGATTCGGATCCGTGGGCATCTCAGGCAGAACATCATCTCCGTTCCAGGGATTAGTTCAAGAATTTAGTTCAGGCATGAATCTATAAAACTAAAAAAATACGAAACTTACTGATAAGTATTGGTCTTATTTGTTGAGTAACAAAGTAACTGCTAACGGAAGTAGTAGTATTCTGGTAGGTAGCGTTCTGTATATAGCTGCTAACGGAAATACAGTATATAGCTGCTAACGGAAATAAGGACTTGGACAGGTAAGATTCAACAGCAATACCGCCATTCTACTTCACTAAAGTTGAAGCAAAGTGTGTGAATTGCCATATTTGATGACTAAATGAAATAATAATGAAATGATATGGATTAGGCTGGATCAGAAACATTAGAGAATGACATATGTTGATGCTCCACAATCAGAATCCTTCCAGTTTCAAAATAAGAAAGCAGATTCGATGAATGCAATATTGAACACAGGAAGGGAACTCACCAGATTTTGGCCTGTGGAATCCAGCTGTCCGCTACCTCCAGAGGCAAAATTAATCCCAGCAGAGAAATTTCCTTGTGGGTCAAGAAAGGGCGAGGGGAACGACGATCCCATGTATGTTGCTTAAAGAGATGACAAAGCAGAGAACATGAATCAATTCTCTGAAATAATCTCCAGGATTTCCCCATATCTATGAATAACATTCTTAGTAAACCCCACTCCTTGAACTAATCAATATTCTGTTAAAATAACAAAATGTAAACAATGGCGGTGCTGCCATTTGTGAAGCGGCCCGTGGGATGGCGGAAGAAGGACATGCCATAAGGAGGGAAGTCTGCACAAGCAGCGCATTTGGGAATGAAATTGTTATTGCTCGCATCTGCCAGTGAGTCCCCAAACACGAACAACGCAGGTGGATGATAAGGCTGCTTATGAGCATCATCTGCTGCTGCAATGGATCTTGCAAAGCAACAAATAATGAAGCAGTAAACGTTTATCTTGATAAACTCCATGGAACCTGGATCTGGATCCGAGTGTCTTAGCTCGGCTCAGAAGAACTACCCACTAACTTTACCTATTGTTTCAAAAGCTACAGCATGTATTACAGAAAGCAGTCTGCGCATACTTACAAATACATTGTAAAAGAAGAACCAGAGGCTGCTTTCGGTTATGGTACTGCAAAATCTGCTTGGCCGTTATTTCAGAAAGACCCAATCGATCGACCTAATTATGCTTTTAAATCAATCGAATTGGATAACCGTTGGCAATAGGGAGCAACTGTTTTTCCTTCTAGGAAAAAGAATTTGAAATTGGAGCGTTTTAGAACATTCTGGTGGTGTTCTTCTCGGAAATTGAATTTGAAATTGGAGCGAATGTTCTTCTCAGAAATTGAATTTGAAATTGGAGCGTTTTAGAATTTGAAATTGAAATTGGAGCGTTTTAGAATTTGAAATTGAAATTGGAAGTTACTAAATCTTGATGCACATTTCACGAGAAATGCCCAAGTTGCAACAGTTTTTTAATCGTTAAGAAGACGCCCAAGACATAATCATTAAGTGAAGTGCTAAATTACGAAGATGCCAGTTGCAACAGTGCTAGATTACGAAGACGCCCAAGTTGGAACAGTTGATAGATTAATTTAAAATAATCATTAACAAAATTAAATTATAATAATGAAGAAAATTAAAAAAAAATTAATCATTTTAACAAAATTAAATTATAATAATGATAAAAATTTAAAAAAATAATAATCATATTATAATTTTTAAATGGACACTTTAACTATATGACCATCGTATATATTAATCTGGTATAACAAATAAATTATATATTAATTTGATATAGTAAATAAATAATATAATATGTATGATTTTTTTTTTATAAATTTTTGGTTTTTAATTGAAAATTATTTTTAATATAAAATTTAGTGAATTAAGATATATATCATTATTATTAATTTTGTTTTAAAAAATTGAAATTTTCATACATTTATTAATTAATGGATAATATTTATAATAGATTTTTAAGTTTTTAATTCAAAATTATTTTTATTATAAATTATTTAATTAAAATATATTATTATCATTAAATTGATTTTTAAAAATGAAATTTTATTAGTTAATTTAAAGAGATAGTAAAAAATAAAATTTTCTTAATTAATTTAAGTTAGTAAATAATATTGTTGCATTTTACATAGTCCAAGGACTAGTCTTCTAGATAAGATTTCACTTGAATCAAAATATATGTCTAAGTTACTTATTCTTTTAAATTATGTTTCACCTTTAGAAGCTCCATCATAATTGAGTTTAATAAACCCTGGTTGTGGAGGTGACCAATGTTCCTCAATAGTGTGTTCAGGGGGTTTATATTTCCATAATCCTTTATAAAGCATCTGAGGTTGAAGGTTAAGTTGCTGTAAAATATAGGCTTCGGTTCCCACCGCTTGCCAGTCCTCATC
>ML785522.1:477264-522690 GCA_009831015.1 Picea engelmannii | reverse complement strand
TCTCTACAATTGATTGTCAACAAAGATCTTCAACCATAAACAGTCAATTACCATTATGATCCATCCAGCTCTAACAATAATTGTGATAACCACTTATGATATTTCTCATCAGCTTGAACAAGGTGAAGCAGGAGGACAGCTAGCTCATGCGTTATATAGGATGAAGAGAGAATTTCATTTTTGGTACGCCTTTAAAGCAATTAGACAACCAACAGCCCTAAATTCCTATGGGCAGGTTAAGGCCATAGTCTAAATACTTTATGTAACCTGATTTGCATATATAAATTGAAAATAGAAAGGAACCATCTAATTTACAAAAAAAAAAAAAAAAATTATGTTTCACCTAAGTTCTACTCAATATCATGAGAAATTTTAAATAAATGAATTCTCAATTTTAATAAAAAATGTAAATATCATATAAAAAATAAAAATAAAAATAAAATTTTATTAAAATAGTTAAAATGTTTGTTTTGATTTTTTAAATAATAATTTATTTTAATTTTCAATAAATATTAATATGTAAATTAAAATAAATTAAGTAATATGATGATAAAGTTAAAATATTTACAAAATCCTTAAATTCTATTTTTGTAATTACTAAAAAGATAAGGTTTAAACCACAAAGTAAGAAGACCAAACACTAAAATAAACACAAGGAAAACACCATGCAGAACAAGAAGAGGAAGACAAAGGTGAACAACAAAGAGGAGGCAATGAAACCACAATGGAGAATTTGGTAAAAGGACAACAAAATTGTCAAAAAAGGAGAAGTCTTGGTCATCGATTAACTCTTTTGAGATGACTTGGCAAGACTACCCACACACCAAACTAAATTGGGTTTTCCCACTTCCTTGATTTGAGTAACATGGAATATTTATGAGCCACTATCCTTACACCTACCAAAAGGATGATGTTACAAAAAAATCAATAAGGAAAGATGACCAAACAGTTGGTTGTTCACACTCAAATTAAGATTGAAGATAACAATTATGTGATTCTTATTCATATTCATATATTAAAAGGATAGTTTCTCACATTTTCTCTTTGTTACTCCCATAGTTACACCAGGCAAACGATGATCCACAAAGGTTGAGCAAGTCATTTGTTCAAAATCAGAGTTCAAAAGTCTAGTCAAGTCTTATGACCCCTTCAAATTTTCTTCTTCTTCTTCCTCTTTATGCATGATCCATACCCCCATGGGAGGAATTATAATACAATAAGATAGCATGAGGAATTTCTTATGTAAAAGGCTTAGCCCCCTAAGACTTGATCATCATTACACACTCTAGAGTGTTTTTTTTACTTCTTAATTATATCTTTCTTGCCAACGAGATAAAATTTCTAAATTTTTTCACCCATTACTTCCAAACATGGAGTGCGTATTGATATCTAGGCCTTAGTGTGTGTTGTCTAAGTCTAGTGTCTAATGTAAATTAACATACTAGTCAATTGTACAGAGTCATATGGACATTCACTAAGTCCTCGAATGTTGGGTTGTTATATTCTTTGCAATGAAAGTCGAAGGTCAAGGTGGATCGACCAAGCAAAGTCAAATTCAAAGTAATCGACAACAGGTTGAAGAGGTCAACCGACAAGAGGTCAACAAACGGTCATGTGGAAACCAACTAAAGATCAAATGAAGGTCGAATACTAGTCGATTGGTAATCCAACTTGGTAGTCGACTGTAACAAAATGTCGAGATTTGTAGGATTTGTAGCCAATTATCTACGTGGATATGTAACCATTTATTGGGCACCTTTCTTTAGGATTTTTCCTACTATAAATCCTATAAATAAGCCATGTTGTAATGTTGTAAAAGAAAATATTTAGTTAATCTTTAGATTAATCGTTTTAGAGATTGTTGGTCATGTAGATGTAAGTCGAATTAGCTACATGGTTTTCCTTATGTAAAGCAAGAAGGTATGATGTCGATTGTGTCTTAGGTGCAAACCACGGTTAGACATGTAACATTTTATTCAAAATGAATAAGACAACAAGAGAGAAAGATGCTCAAGGAATGTTGGTTTTCCTGTTTGGGTTTCCAGGGTAAAATCTCTATGTATTTGTGTGTTTTCTTTGTCATTTCTTTTATAGGTTGAATATTTCTTCCTCTCTTCTGTTAGGTTTAGCATGGAAGTGTTTTATTTCCTAACATGTGGTATCAGAACTTGGTTTAACAACCTCATATCTGAGCTAAACCCTAGGTCTAGTGAGAGTCGTAAGTCAAAAATATTTAAAGTATGCTTAAAAGAATGGCAAGTAGCTTGATAATAGAGATCAAAAAATTCAATGGCTAGAATTTTGATCTTTGGAAGCTTAAAATTGAAGATTTCCTTATAGATTGAGAACAATGGGCAATAGTCTGTCCAGGTACCATTCTGACAAGTATGTCGAGAGAAGAATGGGAGAAACTCGAGAGAAGGGCAAGGAGTACGATTTGACTTTGCCTTGCAGATTCAATGTTGTTGAATGTCTCAAGTGAAGATTCAATCAAGAAATTGTGGGACAAGTTGGGGAGATTGTACCAGTTGAAATCCCTGGTAAACAATTTGTTTCTTAGAAAGAAATTGTATCTTCTGAGAATGAGTGAGGAAAGTTCGGTGACTAAGAATTTCAATGTGTTTTATGCCATAATAAGCTAGTTATCTTCTATGGATATTAAAATAATTGAGGAGGATAAATGTATTAGCCTATTATGTTCTTTACCGGAATCTTGGGATATCTTAGTCATGGCTATAGGGAGTAATTCAACCACATTAGCTCTAGAATACATGCTTGCAACTCTACTCTTATAAAAAATGAGAAGGAAGAACATGGAAGGATCGACCAAAGATGCATTAGTGGTCAGAGGTTGACCTGTTGACAGAGATAAAGGAAAATTCTCCAGTAGAAAGTCGAAGTTGAAGAGTAGATCTAAATCCTATGTTCATTCGACGAGAAGATGTTGTAAATACGATAAAGTTGGGAATTACAAAAGGGACTACAAGTCGAAGGCAATGGAATTCAGTACAGGATCCGATGAGAAGCAGTTGACTAAGATAAAGGTGAATCTAGATAAGGCAGGCGATTTATACCTTGCATCGACGAATACATAGTTAGATCAAGATGTTTGGTTGAATGACTTAGGATCATCCTATCATATGACACTGCATAGAGAATGGTTCTACGAATATGAAGGATATGAAGGAAGCGATGTGTTTTTGGGGGATGACTCGACAACTAAAATTTTTGGATGGAGCAAAGTCTGACTGATGTTGCAGGATGGGAGGAGTAGAACCCTTCCAAGTGTACTACATATTCCAGGTTTGGCCATAAATCTGATATATGTTAGTAAGATGACTGATGTAGGAGTGCACACTCTATTTCAGAAGGATATGTGCAAGATGGTCGAAGGTACGATGGTCTTAATGAAAGGAGTTCAACTTGGAAGCATATACAAGTTTTTAGGGAATGTCGACTCGACTGGATGAAACAACATTGTTGTTCCTGAAGCTGCTCGAATTAAACTTGACTCAAATCAACTCAGGCTGAGTCGATTAAAATCGAATCGAAAAGTCATTGTCAAGTCAACCCAACCATGCTATGGCACAAGAGGATGGGACACATTGGAGAAAAATGACTTTGAGCTATACACAACAAACGTATGATCGAATATTTTCCTAAATGTAATTTAGAAGTCGAATTTTGTGAACATTGTATATATGGAAAAAAAATTCGAGTATGGTTCCCATCTAGAGAAACAAGGGAAAATGGGATTCTAGAATTGATTCATAGTGATGTATTTGGCCCTGTCATCGCACATGTTGTAGGTTGGGAAAAGCCCGACCCAATCCAAAAAAGTGAGACAACTATGGGAGTAACTACCCACTCTCACCTTAGATAGATACTCCCCTTGATTTAGTGATGATAAGTCACCACAAGGGGGGAATCCCGGTGACCCTAGGGGGGTTGCGATGGAAAGTGGTAGAATGACCAATGAAACCCCTATAGGTCAAGTTTGGAAGTGGAAAAAGGTTTGGAAACAAGTCTTGTTGATGATGGGAAGTTGCTAAAGTGTTGTGTACCTGCAAAATAATGTTAAACGTGCTTGAGACAAGACAATTAATCGAAATACAAGCCAAATATTTAATAGGATAAGCAAGTGAATCTTTTTGTCCTAATATTGTAATAGTAATACACACACACACACACACACAATGGAAAGAGTTGTTAACTGCAAATGGAAAGTGGTAGAATGACTAATGAAACCCTTATAGGTCAAGTTTGGAAGTGGAAAAAGGTTTGGAAACAAGTCTTGTTGATGAGGGGAGGTTTCTAAAGTGTTGTGTACCTGCAAGATAATGTTGAACATGCCCGAGAAAAGACAATTGATCGAAATACAAGACAAATATTTAATGGGACAAGCAGGTGAAGCTTGTTGTCTTAATATTGCAACATTAAACAAATATATATATCAACAATGGAAAATACAAAATTAAACATCAAAAGAATCAAATATTTATTGGATGATCAAGTACTAAACATGTAGATAAGTTTCCAATACTTAAACACAATATTTGATGGTAAAATAGGGATGTTATTATGAAGTTATCAAAAGAGTATGTATTAGGCTATCCTTATGGTTGTATAAAAAAATTTCTACATCAACAATATCTATCCACTAAAATCAGCAAAGAATCCATCCAAAATATAGCCAATGACAAGTAGAATTTATATGGCATCTTGTAAGCAAATTTCAATGGTATATTAGTGAGTAAAGGAAGAGTTTAGGAGTGTTTTATTGTATCCCTAATGGTTGTATCATTTAATTAACTACAACAAGAGAATAACAAGGCTAATCTAGAGACATTAGTGTCTGAAGCAATCTTGTGGCACTAAGAAAAGATTCCAATTTGAACAAATGCAATATCTCCAAAAATCATGTATTTCAATGAAATGATTTTATTTCTCCGATGCAAGTAGAAGAGTTCTTAGTCTGTTGGGTTATGGAGTCTTGGATGTAAGAGTTGTACTTGCTACATCTCTAGGGGTGTAGACCCTTTTACTCCCTAGAGAAAGAAAATACAACAAGGTAAATCTAGAAGGGTGTAAGCCCGTTTACTCCTTCTAGCAACCTTGAAAAAATGACACATCCAAAAATTGTGATAGGTTTGGTGGAGGGTGTATACCCTTTTACTCCTCCAATGGTTTTTATACAATAATAAGTTTGAAACAAGTAGAAATTACCAACAATGTTCAGAAAATTCCTTACCAAATCCAATAGAAAGAAAGAAAAACCCTTGTCTACCAAGAAATATCCATCAACATGCAAGAAACAAGCATCCAAGAAGGTAGTGCACCAATTTAGCTCCACAATAGACAGGTATAAGAATCCATAAGATTTGCACAGGATAGAGATAGAACATGTGCCCAAAAAGGGCATAAATTTCAGCCAAATATGTGATTCTCAAGTGAGAGAGTTGTGATAAAATGAAATGTCTTAGGTCTCATTTTATATGAGGCCTTTAAAACTAGTTTGTCCACATATGATTAGGCTAAAACACAATTAGGGAGGCCAACCTTATTTGGATTTGATTCTAACACCTCTTCATGGGTCATTAGTTAGTAGGATATGCTTTCTATGTAATAAAGGTCGTAATTAATTAATAAGGCCTAATAAATAAAGGAGAATAAGTCAATGTAAGAAGACCTAATAGAAGCTTCCGCTTCTAGAAACATATTCCTCTAGAAGTTTCTTTAGAAGGTAGAATTAGTATAGATAAGAGTAGGAGGTATTGGATATTTTGTCTTGGAGATTATTGTAATAGATCTCTACTCTACTGGAGGTTTCATTAACTTAGCCAAATCTGATAGATTAAGCATGGCCCTGATAGATTAACTTAGTCAGTCATTAACTTAGCCAATTTTTCTTGCGGATTCGAAGGTCAACCAAGGTTTTGGTAAACACCATGGCCCTATCCGACATTATAAGGCCCTCCTCTAGGTTGACTCATATAAGGTGGGTTGGGCATCATTCCAAATGGAATTTTCTGTTGAGGGTTATAGAAACTTCCCCCAGCCAGATTAGATCAAGGTTGGGGTTTGCCCAAAGTGTGAAACTAACCTTCCCCAAGTTGGAAATAGGAGGATAGAGGTGGATTCGTCATTCCAAGTGTATTGGTTATAATCTGTCGAGGAGGTAGGATTGTAGGATGAAACTTGAATCAAAACTTGTCCGCCAAGTTGACTATTCCACCCAAAAGTAGGAGGATTGGACCCAAGGTTAAAGTAAGACATACCTCCCATATAAGGAGTCATTTGATGGATTTGAGATCCACCAAAATGAAAAAGGAGTGTACAAATTTGTGATTCCCCCGAGCCCAATGCTAGCATTAGGGCCAACAGCTTGGATGGAGTTCGAAAACTATGAGGTGAATTTAGGCATACCATAAGAAAATGGAATAGAAGCCATAGGGATGGACTGAAAATTGTAGCCCAGTGAGTGGCCAAGAGAACCAAAGGGGTTTGTGGCAGTAGTATGAGCATTAACTATAGGATAGGCCACAGTAATCATAGGTTCCTCCGATACCACAACCATGGATGTTGCAGGAGTTGAAGGGGTGCCATTAACTACAGTGGGTATGGGAGTTGAAGGGCTCCCATAATTCTGAAGACCGGGTTCAGTACTCATCCTTGTAGAATCCCAAGTCTGAGCGGTGGATGTGTGTGTACCATGTGTAATGACTCTACGCCTTTTAGAAGGAAAGGACACGAACTCTGATGGTAACTGTAACAAGCAATGGGATAGGTGGGGCAGCTGGTCCGACTCCACGATGACTTAAGACTCTAAATATAAAAATATATCCTAAGGACAACTAGTAAGAAAAGAGCACACCAAAAGTCAAACGACCAATATGCATTCAAATGGGCAAAAGTGGCTAAGTGGCCTCCCTCCCTAAAGAAGGCATGTCTCATCCAAGAGGTACTTGAGACTCCTCGCTAAATATTGGAGGTAACAAAATTAGTTATAGGGGCCCTCGTGGGCTTAACGACCAGTCGGTCAGAGCCCCCCGGTGAGGTAATCCTCCATAAAGGCTATGTGTTGTCCGACCCCTATCTTACCTAGGGTAACTGCAGAATAACCCCTGCAAGTAACCTATGAGATACCTAAGTCAAGCAACTAATAAACCACTGTATAATCGATGCACAGGCGAGCAATCGTAAGTCCGGATTACCATATGGGTAGGGTAGCAAAGCCTGAAAACTTGAAAGTACCACCTCTCATGGAGGTGCGGGCACTAACAAGATCCCCAAATACGAATAGATCCACAGAAATATCTCTGACACTAGGCTAGTATCCAGGGGATATCCCTTCAACCAACTTCACGTGACCTCGTGATTAACTCCGGTGTGAGCGAAGCCTCCTGATATTACCAATTATACAATAGATTTCTCCACTCCCTGACTCAGACACATATGTTGATTTAATTTCCTTGGAGAAGTTTACTCACAAAATTCTATTCCAAGGCACTAAATCCTAGACTAGTTTGTGCACCGTAGAAAAAAAAATCGTTACTAATAAATTTTAGATTATAACATTGATTTTATGGTTGTGATTACTCAAAAAGGTATATGGTAATGAAACCAATGGTGTTATGAATCTACAAGAAAGTAAATATGAAGATAATGCAAAGTCCTAACTTTAAATTTTGATGAATGATATGCTCCTAAAAAATGATGCAATTTCCAAATTCAAATCTATGATTCAAAAGTAAAAGTGCAATCTTACACTGTATGTACTAAGCTAATGATAAAAATTCAAAAGACAAAAATGCCAAGCAATGCAAAATGCCTATGATTTTTTTTGTATTTTCAATATATTAAAACTGAAAATGTATGGACTGTAAAGTGACTTGATATATAAACCTACTGTGTATAAAATAAAGACAACTTGAGTAGGATATGAAGTAGCAAGGAACCCAACCCAATATACAAAGACAATACAAATGAAAAGATGAAGAAAAAAACTTTGCCCAAAGGGTTTCCTTTCATCCCACAGGCACTCAACAGGTACTACAGAGACCTAAGAAGGATAAAAAAGAATAAAATCCCACCCAACAAACACCAAACCAATCAAAAAGGAAAGGAAAAAAGGGTGTACACTGTAAAAGACACTCTACAATGAATGTAACTCACACAATTTATTTTGGGTAAAGTAAATAAACAATACTAAACCTAGTAACTGAATGTGAAATTTCCATCTGGTCCAAACTCTACAATGAATGTAATTGAACCAAGTATATTTTAGGTAAAGTAAATGAATGTGAAATTTCCATCCAGTCCACCAATTGAATCAAAAATAAATCCCATAACCAAAAACAGGGTAAGTACTTCGTATTAAAAGTTTATAAAATTGACAAGAGAGTACAGGGTGAATACACTCATCTATAATTGACAAGAGAGTACACTTACCTTGAATGGATTCATCGCTCCACTTATCAACACATCTTCGTATTTTATAATTAATATGAATGCTTGCTTGTTGGAGAGAGCCAAATTCTATTGTTACAGGGACAACAAACAATGACATTCCATCAGAAAATACAAGAAAAAAACAAATGAAGGTCAGATTCCATAATCATGTTCATATTACAGAATGGAATTCTATATGAATGTGAAATATATATGCATGTCTCCGACCCATCCATTAAGCATAACAGTTTTGAAAAATAACAACAACAATTTATAAGCAAAACAGTTTTGAAAAATAACAACAAGAATTTATAGGCATAACAATTTTGAAAAATGAAGGCATGATTAGAATCTATCTCATGCAAACCATTAATAATATAATTCTAAATTAGTATATCTAGTACCAAAGGATCTCTACAACCCATGAAAGCTAATAAATTGGCTAGAAAATAGGCCTAAGCCCTATGCAAAATGTACGCCAATATGCATTAATCAACTCGTTCTCCTATCTACACCTAATCTATATGATGAATTGATAAATTCATTCAAACTATCAATAATAAATTTATGATGTACCTTACCTGGGCTTAAATCTTCAAAACATCAAGGATAATGGAAGGAGATTAAATCTTCCTTTTTAGTCTTAATATGGAAGGAAAGAAACTCTAAATATTTTTCAGGGTTCTGACAAATATCATTATAATTGCTATAAAGTCTTAGAATCTCAACCAAGTTAATGACACCAATGCTACATTTATTGTTGGGAATTTATCACCAGGGATCCAAAAAATAAATTATCAACAATACAAGGGAAATTGTTGGGAAACTTGAAAAAATACAAAAATAATTAATTTTTTTTTGTCTTGAAAAGGCTATCGTCTTGAGTTATTAACTTGGAAGACCTGTCAATTGCAGGGTAGAATCACCTCCCAGATAGAGCATATGGAAGAGACCCTTAGACTATACTGAATTTCTGTTGGAATATATGAGAAAATATAATAATCTGTTAGTGAGATTGAAAGGCTTGAAAGAAAATTATCATGACCTATAAATATGGAGGAAATCGAGCTCCAAAAGGTGTGTAGTCTCTAAAATAAGGTTACCATAGGCAATAGCCTCAAAATGGATTTGAAGCTATACAATTTCAGCATGCCCAGGGAATAGTTAAAGCCCTAAACAAATTTTCTAGAGTCCTTGCTGCTCTGAAGGTTCTGATTATAGTAACCCTGAGAGGAACCTTTTCTCCAAATAATATTTTCCCAGGAAAGTGGAAATTAGTAAACATGGGATGTCGTACAATCAACCAAGGATTTTTATGAAAACACAACGTCAATGAACTAGAGGTAGACAGGGTAGCAAACCATGGCGACCAAAACATTTTTAGAAGAGAGAGTCGGGAACGAGATTGGTTGTTCGTGTAGTTCAAGATTTTTCAGTAATGGTTAAAATTACGATTTTTTATTGGATCGGGGCCTAAAAATCCATCCTAACAATTTTCCAGATAGAAAAATGTATTGAATGTTGGGGTGGATGACATTGAGATAAGTAAAGTTAATTTGTGGATAAGTTTCAGTTTGTTTTTGGGGGAAATCATCATTAAAATTTTACCTAAATTTTATTTTCTGGGGGATTTCTGCCATTTTAAGATTATTCAATACTTTGAATTTTAACAAAAATAAATATATCAAAACAAAACAATCGATGGAAAAAGCATAAATTATGAGAAAAATTTAAATATCATATAAAAAATAAAAATAAAAATAAAATTTTATTAAAATAGTTAAAATGTTTGTTTTTATTTTTTAAATAATAATTTATATTTAATAATTTATTTTAAATTTCAATAAATATTAATATCTAAATTAAAATAAATTAAGTAATATGATGATAAAGTTAAAATATTTACAAAATCCTTAAATTCTATTTTTGTAATTACTAAAAAGATAAGGTTTAAACCACAAAGTAAGAAAACCAAACACTAAAATAAACACAAGGAAAACACCATGCAGAACAAGAAGAGGAAGACAAAGGTGAACAACAAAGAGGAGGCAATGAAACCACAATGGAGCATTTGGTAAAAAGACAACAAAATTGTCAAAAAAGGAGAAGTCTTGGTCATCGATTAACTCTTTTGAGATGACTTGGCAAGACTACCCACACACCAAACTAAATTGGGTTTTCCCACTTCCTTGATATGAGTAACATGGAATATTTATGAGCCACCATCCTTACACCTACCAAAAGGATGATGTTACAAATAAATCAATAAGGAAAGATGACCAAACACTAAAAAAAATCACTTTCCCAAGGAGAAAAACTTACCCAATAGCCTTAAGAGTGAATTTCTAATGGCCACATGACTTGAATTAAAATTCAAACATTCAAGAGGTAAGTTGGTTGTTCACACTCAAATTGAGATTGAAGATAACAATTATGTGATTCTTATTCATATTCATATATTAAAAGGATAGTTTCTCACATTTTCTCTTTGTTACCCCCATAGTTACACCAGGCAGACGATGATCCACAAAGGTTGAACAAATCATTTGTTCAAAATCAGAGTTCAAAAGTCCAGTCAGGTCTTATGACCCCTTCAAATTTTCTTCTTCTTCTTCTTCTTTATGCATGATCCATACCCCCATGGGAGGAATTATAATACAATAAGCTAGCATGAGGTAATTCTTATGTAAAAGGCTTAGCCCCCTAAGACTTGATCATCATTACACACTCTAGAGTGTTTTTTTTACTTCTTAATTATATCTTGCTTGTCAATGAGATAAAATTTATAATTTTTTTCACCCATTACCTCCAAACATGGAGTGTGTATTGATGGCTAGTCCTTAGTGTGTGTTGTCTAAGTTTAGTATCTAATTTATATTACCATACTAGTCAATTGTATAGAGTCTTATGGACATTTACTAAGTCATCGAATGTTGGGTTGTTATATTATTTGCAATGAAAGTCGAAGGTCAAGGTGGATCGACCGAGAAAATTCAAAGTCAAAGTAATCGAAAACAAGCTGAAGAGGTCAATAGGCAGTCGTGTGGAAACCGACTAAAGATCGAATGAAGTTCAAATACTAGTTGACTGGTAATTTGACTTGGTAGTCGACTGTAACAAAATATCGAGATTTGTAGGATTTGTAGCCAATTATCTACGTGGATATGTAACCATTTATTGGGCACCTTTATTTAGGGTCTTTCCTACTGTAAATCCTATAAATAAGCCATGTTGTAATGTTGTAAAAGAAAATCTTTAGTTAATCTTTAGATTAATCGTTTTAGAGGTTGTTTGTCATGTAGATGTAAGTCAAATTAACTACATGGTTTTCCTTATGTAAAGAAAGAAGGTATGATGTCGATTGTGTCTTAGGTGCAGACCAAGGTTAGACATGTAACCTTTTATTCAAACTGAATAAGACAACAAGAGAGAAATACGCTCAAGGAATGTTGGTTTTCTTGTTTGGGTTTCCAGGGTAAAATCTCTATGTATTTGTGTGTTTGCTTTGTCATTTCTTTTATAGGTTGAATATGTCTTCCTCTCTTCTGTTAGGTTTAACATGGAAGTGTTCTATTTCCTAACATGTTGTATTAGAATTTGGTTTAACAACCTCAGATCTGAGCTAAACCCTTGGTCTAGTGAGAGTCGTAAGTCAAAAATATTTAAAGTATGCTTAAAAGAATGGCAAGTAGCTCGAGAATAGAGATCAAAAAATTCAATGGCCAGAATTTTGAGCTTTGGAAGCTTAAAATTGAAGATTTCCTTATAGATTGAGAACAATGGGCAATAGTCTATCCAAGTACCATTCCAACAACTATGTTGAGAGAAGAATGGGAGAAACTCGAGAGAAGGGAAAGGAGTACAATTCAACTTTGTCTTGCAGATTCAATGTGGTTGAATGTCTCAAGTGAAGATTCAATCAAGAAATTGTGGGACAAGTTGGGGAGATTGTACCAGTTGAAATCCTTGGTAAACAAGTTGTTTCTTAGAAAGAAATTGTATCTTCTGATAATGAGTGAGGACAGTTTGGTGACTAAGCATTTCAATGTGTTTTATGCCATAATAAGCTAGTTATCTTCTATGGATATTAAAATCATTAAGGAGGATAAATGTATTATCCTATTATGTTCTTTATCGGACTCTTGGTATATCTTAGTCGTGGCTATAGGGAGTAATTCAACCACATTAGCGCTAGAATACATGATTTCATCTCTACTCTTATAAGAAATGAGATTGAAGAACATGGAAGGATCGACCAAAGATGCATTAGTGGTCAGAGGTCATCCTGTTGACAAAGATAAAGGAAAATTCTCTAGTAGAAAGTCTAAGTTGAATAATAGATCTAAATCGTATGTTCAGTCGACGAGAAGATGTTGTAAATGCGATAAAGTTGGGAATTACAAAAGGGACTACAAGTCGAAGGCAATGGAATTCAGTACAAGATCTGATGAGAAGTAGTCGGCTAAGATAAAGGTGAATCTAGATAAGGGAGGCGATGTGTACCTTGCATCGATGAACACACAGTCAGATAAAGATGTTTGGTTGATCGAATTAGGAGCATCCTATCATATGATATCGTATAGAGAATGGTTTATGAATATGAATGATATGAAGGAGGCGATGTGTTTTTGGGGTGTTGTTCCTGAGTTTATGTTTTAAGGCTATAAAACATACCGTCAAGGAATCCGTAAATGATTTAAAGAAAAGATTTGGAGATAAGGAATTAAAGAAAGATCAGAGCAGATTCAATTTCTCAACTGTATCTGTCTTGATTCCTGTTGTTCTTGGCTGCTAATGTCTCACTCAATAGCATCGCATGATCAATCTAACTCAACCCGGTTAGTTGTTTTTTGTAAAATAGTATTAAATAAACTCAGGGCAATACTAGTTTGATCCTGAAAGCCTGGTTCAACGTTGGGTTGTCTTCTACTAGGGACAGTCATGGATGATAAAACTTTATTTGTTTATGAAAGGATTTTAATGGATTTATTACTTCATATTTCTAGAGATGAGAATAAGAAATACAATTTTAAAATCCAAAACAGTAATGTGATCGCATTCAAGGTCATTTCCTGGTTTTGTAACAATTTCGAGGATTGTAAACAACAAATAAACACTACAAAAAAATATGAGGCTTTAATCAAGAAAGAATCTCATATTTCATTAGACAATGATGAAAGAAAAAGGAGATTTCTAACAAGGGTTAAGAATTAAGGAACAAAAGCTTTACAGGTCTTAAAATTGCTACAACAATTTCAGAGGAAAAACTGTAAATCATTTAACATCCAAACCAACCTGAAAATATAAATCAATGATGTATATAACTTCAAATCGATTACTTGTTAGAAAAACATTAAAAAGGAAAATTTTACAAAGTATATTAAACAGGGGAAGACACATAGTTACAAAGTTGCAGGATCCAGAATCTCATTTGCGATTTATATTCTGATGTCTTTGAAAACTGATATTACAAAAGATCCCTTTCTCCAAAATTTATGAAGCCTTTTCTTAGCCTCTAGAAACTATATTTATACATTTTCATCAAAGTTTCTCATTGGTGACTAACCAACTTCCTAATATTACGGTTACATAAAATTAATGTCAACCGTTTACAATTTTCTTTTTAATTTCTAATAATAAAAACATTTAAAAAAGGTTTTAAGCTTGCGTTGACGAACTTCCTTTTTCTGCATCAACACACTGAACAGATTTTCCCAAAAAAATTACTAAGATCCTGGGAGCTTCGGGTATCTCATTTGCTTCAAATGAGAAACATCTCCTTTGTAATTTGGGCAACCGAATTTCTATCATTCTTTCTGTAAATTTAACAGTTTTCAACTTTAAACTTGAAGTCACCATCCACTTGTTGATCTCTGTGATGTTGATCAATTTGATGTTTGAAATCTCTTCTTTCTTTTCTTTCAACTCTTCTCTAAACTTCAGCTGGTGCTTGGCAATATTGACTTCGCCTAACAATCCAGAACAACCATCTGTTTCGCTATTTAATGAATCTTTTTCAAAGAGATCGAAGATTCCTTGGAAATCTTCATTAACTTCTCTTGTGATTTGTTTATATTCACTCAGTTTTGTTTCCCACACTTTAATCATTATATCCCCTTTAACCTGTTCAGAAATAGATAATTTCTGAGTCTTTCCAATTTCTTCCTTTGATGAGAAAGCCACTGCTTTCTAAAAAGTTGTCATAGCTGCTTTCGCCTCTCTTTCTTTCTGGAGAACATTCTCCAAAGACTTATTTGATTCTTGAAAATAATTATGGATTACTTCCAAAATCAAGAACACTTTATGTTGTTCCTCCTCTATTCTTACATATATCTCTGATGCCTGTGTCCTGAAATTTTCAAGTTCAACTACCTGGTTAGCAATAGAAATAATCTTATCTTGCAAATTTTTATTTTCTTCTCCCATCTTTCAAACCTATTCCTGTGTGACCTGTATTAAGTGTTTTGCCTCATCCAAGTCTTTATTCAATTTTTGGATTTCTTGCATATCCTTTAGTCTAGCTTGTTCTTGACCCTTCTGTATTCCCCAACTAATATTTATTTCATTTTCTTTTAGTTGATCTTGCAACTGGATTATTGTTTGGTCCTTCTATTCAAGAAGAGTTGTTAAATTACCTACAGAATACATGTTTGTTGATGCTATAGCACCCATTGTACCTGCTAATTCTATAGAAAACTCTCCATCTTTGAGTTTATTTCCATCTATGATAACTCTATGCTTTTTTATCGTTCCTTCTCCTCTTGGGTGAATTTCCTGTTTCAAGACTGTTCTTTTCTTTTTACTGAAAAAGTAGTCCAATGGGGGAATTTCATCTCTTGAAATCGGCTGTAGATCACTGACATATAAAACTCCTTCATGTGGGGTTCCGAAAGTCGACTGTAATGGAGTTAAAGAGGTGATATGACTACCTAGTTTTGTTGAAGCTGTTCCTCCTATATTTTCTAGAACATCGTCAAGAATTATTGGATTTGTTTCCAGTCCTTTTCCTTTCTCTGTCCCTTGTTCTTTTGTCTGAGAACCCTCTGTGTTTTGAGGAGGTATTTCAGAATCCTTCAACTTATCTTTGTCATTTGTTTTACCTTGAGTATTAGATTCAAACCGTGGAGGGGTTTCTTCCTATTTTGGAGATGGGGTCAAAATTTCACCCTGTAAAATCTTAGGTAGGCAGCTTCGCCTATGGATTTGAAAAGATGCAAACCCAGCCTGTGAGTCGGGTGACAAGGCCTGGACTCTGTTCAACACTTCTTCATAAGACTTAACATCTTTAAAAATATCATCATAAACAGATACTTCATGTTCATATGCCTTTAAATTACAATGAATATAATGCCTACTTATTATTTGGTAGGGGTTGTATTTTCTGTGCTCAATATTTACTAGCTTCACTTCTTCCAGTGACTCGGCCTCTACCTTAGAATGGCCTAAATTTGATAAAGGAAATTTCCCGACATGAACAGGGAAAGATGGCCATGCTTTTTTCTGAAGTGCCTTTAATTCCAACCCAATACCACCCTTGGCTATCTGATGAGCTACTTCTTTGCATACCAATCTGTCTGGTAAGAATTTCAGGAGTGCATGAGGGGGAATGGAACAACCATAGACCCTAATATAGGAAAAAATTTCCTCAATAAACCAGTTGGAAACTGATTTAAGACTTTCTATGACTGCATCGGAAATGCGAGGGGGTTTGCATCCAAAAAATAATTTGTGCATAGGAATAATGACAAAATGACAAACATCGTAAAAAACGTATTTATCTTTTTCCTCCCAAATGGCTGAGTGGTATTCATGAATGGGTTCTGGACATGAGGTGCTCCAACTCCAATTCATTAATGGAAATGGGGTCATAAAACAGATTGCATCCATAATATATGCAGACATATAAAAAGACACTGGTTGTCCCTTTGACTTGGCTGCTTTATAATTTAAAATTTCTTGTGTCAGGTTATCCGATAAAATTTTATGCGAGTTAAAACTATTTCCTTCTGAAACTTCCTCTAAGAAGGGTACCCAGTCTGCATGAAAGTGACAGGGATCTTTTCTCCCGAAAAGTCTGCATAACATCATGGCTACATAAACCATATATTCGTTTAAGGAAGATGTAGCATAAATCCCATGAGAATCAGCCCTAAACTTTGCTTCAAACCTCGCCCATCCTTTAATCATGTCGGGGTATGTCTGTTCTGCTTCAATACATTCTTTTCTCTGAAACTCAGCTAAAAATTCAGCATTAAATGTGTGTTTATGTTTTGGCGAGAGTTTATACATTACTTGAATGTGCTCAGGCCTGAATGAGTCAACGATAGCTCCTTGCTCATTCTGAATGCTCCTTGTTGGGATATCTACCTTATCCAAAGCCTAGCCGACCATCTCAGTATATGCCACCAGCCTTGGACGCGCAACAACCTTATGAAGTTTAGACTCGGCAACGTCCCGAAGATGATTTTCAGAATCAAGGGTCTGCATTCCTTAACTCATCCTCCAACAATTCAAAGATTTGAGCCCATGATTTGATGGAGTGTATGGCGTGTGGAGTAGTATCCGAGATAATATCACCTTCCTATGTGTCCTCATTTTTCTTCGGTGCCTTTTTAGGTGCCATGGCTCTGTGTTTGACTTAAAAACATGTCACAGATAGTGGATGAATAAGCTCAGCTTAAAATGTAAATACAAACATTCGAACGTTTACTTAGAATATATTTAAAAAAAAAAATGAGATTTGTACAACTGTCATGAATTTAAAGATCTTAATGCAGAAGATATTTTCAGAGATATGCATTTAATATCCGTACTTAGGCGCTCTCAGTTTTTCAAATAAAACAAGAAACTTGTTTAATCGGAAAACAAAGCATTAATGAACACTTACAGAAAGATTACCTTTAAACCTGTTTTATAAAGAGGATTTATTAGTGTTAATTACACATTAAATCTGAAAACATGACTTTTCGGGGTTTCGACAATCTTGATGTTGAAAGGTATGTCGTCGAAAAAGCCCGATCGCCGAAATCGCAAAATCGCGAAATCGCGATATTTTATTTAATATTTTTTTTTTTTTTTAGTATGTTGATTAATCAAGATTCGACCCGTTCGAGATTTCGTTAATCAGAATTCCGGAAATCGGGATTTCGGGAAACCTGATGACATGAGACGTGCTCTCACAGAATCGCGAATTGCGAAATCGCGATGGCCTGTTTCTTTTAAACATGACTTAAATTATCTTAATTAACTAAGTAATCAAGATTAAGGTCAAAACAGAATTAGTTTAGTTTTAACGTGAATTATGAATCAGGATTTCGGGAAATATGATGACAAGAGACGCGCTCTCATAGAACCGCGAAACCTGAAATCGCAACATAATTATGTTAACCTTAAACCTTCTTTAAAGAGAATTAATTAATTCATGTTTTAATTAAGACTTAAATGTATTGGGAAATCGAAGATTGGGGTTTCGTGATTTAATTTGCATCAATCATCTGTTTATGGAAAACCCCAAATCTCGATTTCTTTAACATTTAAATGAAAAACTCGCGAATTTAAAATTACCACCCGTTTTAAATAATTTTTTCAAAAGAGCGTTTGAAAACTTATATTTTTGTAAATTTTTTACCATTCGTTATAAATGATAAAAAGGTATCGCAAATTTAGAAATGACGAAATTCTTGTTTTAGGAAAGCTGAAAACTTAAAGACTCAAAAAATAAAAATCTAGGCCTTAAGGATAAAAGATTTTAAGATCTGTTTCAACATAGGCTCCAACTGGGGACCTCGTCTCCTTGTGGGACGAGGAGAACATGTAGACTCAGTGCCTTCATTGGGTAAATGGTGTCATGGGTTTACCAATGCTAAACTATTAAAGGAGAGGAAAAAGAGATTTTATAAAACCTGTGAAAACCTTTTCAAAACTTTTTATTTGCTTTAAACTCAGTTGTAGTCTTCTTCATAATATTCTCTTTCTCGTTCTAAATTTAAGTTAATATTAAGATGATTAAAACAATATTAGGAAACTCAACAGATTTGTAAACTTTAGCTTGCATCAATCAAAATAAAATTTTTAATTTTTAATTAGGGAGCTCTATTTTGACTTTAGATGAGTATCCGGTTTTGAAAAATTGATAACTAGAATAGAGTTATAGATAAGTATGACAACCTTATAGACACCTCAGATATTGCTTCACTGCCAGCGGGCCTGTTCAGTACCCCGATGAAGTTATCTGTCCCTTTTTATTGAATTTCCTTTCACTGCTTCGAGTACTAATTTTATACTCAGATATTGCTTCACTGCCAGCAGACCTGTTCAGTACCCCGGTGAAGTTATCTGTTTCTTTTATATTCAGACGAGGGCAATCATTTAAATGAATTTCCTTTCATCGTCTGTGGGAATAGATGGGGGCAATCGAATATGAATTTCCTTTCACCATCTGTCTTATAGTTAGCTTGTGCATACGAAGCGGGGGCAATCAGTGATACTTAAAATATCAGGGGTGATTATCTGTGTAAAAATTTATAAAAGAGTTTTTTCAACCTGTTTTGATTATTCTAGACCAATTTTTCTCAACTTTCAAAACTCCTCAGTCTGTAGAGAAAAAGGGAAAGATTATTTTCAGGGGTTTTCTTTTGAGCAAGTTTAAATTCTCAGAAAAACTGTTAATAAACCTAAGAGAGTCAAAATCAACGCAAACATAACCACTTTTAGTCAGAGAATAAAAACTATGAAAACTGGACTTACTGAATTTAATCATTTGTTGATTTTCAAGGTTAATACATAATCTCTCCTACTTTGATGAGAAATCCCCAAAACGTGAAAGATAGTATCGAGGGTATAAAAGGAGATGTTCAACAATCTGTAAGCCATAAAAAATAGGTTATGATTTCAAAAAATAACTCTTTGGACTCTTTTCTTCTTATTTTTATTTATTTATTTATTTTACAAAATGAGAATGGGTTTTCTAAAAATGAAAAACAAAGAAGTATATACAATGAAAACTTCTATAACTTAATTATTCCATATAATGCTTTAAAAAACGCCCATTAACAGGGGCATTCAAGATCTTACCATCCAAATTTTCAAGCAGAAATGAATTTTTTCCTTCAGAAGATGCAACCTTAAATGGTCCATACCAAATATGATCAAATTTACCATTTTTTCCTGAATCTTCTTTTCGAGAATCCCACCTCAAAACCAGATCTCCGGGAAGAAAATTCATGTCCTTGGCTTTACGATCAAATAATATCTTCATGTCATCCTGGTACTTCTGCAACTTTTCATCTACTACAGCCCTGTGTTGTTGAACTTCAATAAGCTGATTTATCCTTCTTGTGAGAGGGTTTGGTTCTTCCTTCTCGTCTTGCCATAGTTTCATCATAGGAAGTGATAGATTTATGGGAAACACTACATCAATTCCATATACCATTTGAAAGGGAGAAGTACCGATAGACTTCTTTGTGCCTATCCGATTTGCCCACAGAGCATATTTTAAATGCAAATGACAAGATTTTTTATTTTCATTTAAGACTTTCTTGATTATACTGATCAAGCTCTTGTTAGAAGATTCTGTCAGACCATTTCCCTACGGGTAGTATGTTGTGGAATGTCCCAACACAATATTATATTTCTGGCAAAAAATGACCATTTCCATAGACATAAAATCCTGCGCATTGTCTGTGACTATCTTTCTAGGACAACCGAACCTAGACAAGATATTTTCTTCTAAGAAGTCTATAACTACTGAATCAATAGCCTTCCTTGTTGGGATGGCTTCCACCCATTTGGTGAAATAGTCTGTAGTGGTCAGAATCCATCTATGTTGGGCACTTGAATGAGGATTTATCTCACCTATGAAATCAAGTCCCCATTGCTGAAAAGGAGCTTCTGTCTTCACTGGGACTAATGGCATAGCTGGCAGTTTATGTTTTCCTGCAAAGAATTGGCAAGGGTTGCAAGCTCATACCTTAGCATTGACATTTGGGAAAAGTTTAGGACAGTAATAACCAACCCTCAGGATTTTATATGCTATAGCTCTCCAAGTGTGGTGTCCTCCACAGACTCCTTCATGAAATTGACCTATAACTTCTTTTGTTTCAGATTCGACTAGACAGACCAAGAGGAAACCGAGCGGGTCTTTCCAGTATAATCATTTTTTGAAAATATAGTATTTCACTGCATGCAGCTTTAGCATTCTATCTTTGGATGGAGACAATTCAGCTGGACACTTCAAAGTTAATAAGTATGTTACTATGTCCTTGTACCAATTCGACGACGCGAATTTCTTCTTGATCCTGTTTTCGACTATTTGGTCCTCAAGTTCATTCACGTCTACCCATCCTCCTTCCTCCTGAGAATTGTCTATCCCAAAAGCCCTGAAATTGGATTCAGCTAAAAGTTTAGCTAAACCCCGTCCCTTTACCAATTTGGTTGGTTTAACCTCCAAGTCGAACTCTTGAATTTTTGCAAGCCATCTTCCTCTTTTACCATCATTGTCTGCTTGAACCAAGATATCCTTTACAACACTAGTGGGTACATATGCGATCACTTTAGAATGCAAAACATAAGTTCTGAAAGCTTTTAATGCTTTTACCATAGCATATGCTTTCTTTTCCATTATATTATATTTAAGTTCAGCATCTCAGAGACTTTTTCTGAAGAAGGCTATCGGTTGCTCGAAACCTTCTTCATTCTTCTGAAGGAGTACACATACAAGCGTATGTTCTGAGGCAAATGAAAAAATAAGAAAATATTTGAGATAATCTGGGCTCGCTAGTACTGGGGCATCACTTATAACCTTCTTAATATGGGCAAAGGATGCCTTAGCTTCTATTGTCCATTTTACTTCACTGTTTTTTCTGAGCATATCTGTAATCAATTTAACAATTTTAGCGAAGTTAGGAATAAATCTTCTCAAGAAATTTATTTTTCCTAAAAATGATTGAATTTCTTTAACATTCCTAGGAATAGATATTGTATCTATAGCCTCTACTCTTTTAGGATTAATCCTGATTCCATTTCAGGATACGATATGACCCAACAACTTGCCTTCTTGCATAGAGAAATGAGACTTTTTAGGATTTAAGGATAGACCAAACCTGCGACATTTTTCAAATGTTTGTTTGAGATGAATCATATGGTCTTCATCTGATTTTGAAAAAACAGTGAAAACATCCAAATAGATGACTACAAACTTGTCTCGTTCATCGACGAAAGAAATATCCATTGCGCGCTGAAAAGTAGCTCCTGCATTCATTAGTCCAAACGACATTTTATCATACATAAACGTGCCCCAAGGAGTAGTAAATGCGGTTTTTTCTTTGTCAAGATCATTGACAACAATCTGATTATAACTTGAAAATACATCAATCATGGACATTCTATTAGCCCCTACTACTTTTTCAAGAACATAGTCCATTTTTGGTAGAGGGTAATTATCTTTAAGAGAAGATTTATTAAGATTCCTGAAATCAACACATAATCTGATTTCCCCATTTTTCTTTCTAACTGGGACCAGATTAGCTACCCAATCAAAATATCTTAGGGGTACAATTATCTTAGCGTCAAGAAGTTTTTTAACTTCTCGTTCGATAACAGGTAATAGAATAGGGTTAAATTGTTGGAGTTTTTGTTTGAAAGGTTTGACACCTGGTTTGAGAGGTATTTTATGTTCAATTACGGAAGTGTCATATGTTTTCAGTTCTTCGTACAACCATGCGAAAACATATTTATATTTTTTTAACAACTCTGTGTATTTATTTTTGTTTTCTGTTGATAAATATTTTGATAGTTTAACCATTCGGGGGTTATCTTTAGTTCGTATATTACAATCTTCAACCTCCTCTGGTTGGGGTTGTAGAGTAGTTTTAGAAGGGATGTCATCTTGATTAAAATGTCTTTCCAAAGGGATTAGACCCTTGGGGATTTGGTTGTTCTTGAGAACAAGCATTCGGTGGTTTGCAATTTTATCGTGAAATTCTTTAGAATCTTCCCCTTCTTGCATGATCCAAATAGGATCATTTTGATTTTCTTGATCGATATGCGTTTCTGCAAATTCATCTAATGATTCTAGAAACTTTCAAAGCTTCTCATCATCTTCAAAAACATGCCAATGTTGTATGTTATTTGGTATTGAGGGCCGATGTCTCATTTGTATATGATATTTTAAATTAAAAGCAGTCGGGGGTGTAAAGGTTGATGCATCTTTGGCTAAAGCATCAGCCTGTTGATTCTCGGATCTTGGGACAAAATGAAAATTCACAGATGTGAAGAAGTTCTCGATTAAATCCCAGACACAATTCCTATAGGACCGTAATCTAAGATGCTTAGCCTGATACTTCCGATTTACTTGTTTTATAATTAACTCAGCGTCACCAAAGACTTCGAGTTTCTTAATTTTCATCCTTCTAGCAGCTTCTAATCCTATCACTAGAGCTTCATATTCACATACATTATTTGTACAATCTATATTCAACTGGAGCCTATATGAGAAAGGAATAAAAAATTGATCATCGAGAGCGATAAGAAGTGTTCCTGCCCTGGCTCCAATATAGGAGGAAGCACCATCAAAATACATTTTCCATACACCAGTACTATATACATTTTTCTCTATTTCTTTTTTTTCAATTTTGTCTTCTATACATTTATCATCTATATCTACTTCAAAATCATCATCTAAAGATAATATACAATTTCCTAAATATTGGTCGGCAATATAAACTGAATGATTGTTAGGGTTTTTCGGGTCACCTACAATAAATGCTAACCTAGTCTCTCTGTAAAGATGAGTACAGTGGCCTCCGAAAACTGGAATTGTAGCATAAGTCATATATAGTTGGAGAGATCCTCCAAGCTTAGAACCCCATGATCTAGATAATAGCATACCATACTTCGGGGGAATGTCGGTGACTACTACATCCATAAGAATACTTTTAGCAGGTATCTGAGCCAAACCTACCACTAGGTCTTTAATCATACCTATGCATTTTACTTTCCTCGAATCGAAAGAATATAAATCACCATAGGGTCTTGTGATTTCAAGACCAAGTTTTTCCATTATTGCCTTTGGCATAACATTGTAGGAAGCTCCGGAATCCAACATACAGTTATGGAGAAGGTGATCAAACAGGGTTAATGTAATATAAAAAGGATCCACGGTGTCTCTTGCACCTTCAACGTGTGGACCGAAGACTAAGATAGGTTTGTCATCCTCTAAGTTAATAGCATCAGCTTGGATTTCATCTTCGGAAAAATTAATCATTTTGGCGATTTGTTTTCTGTATACGAGATTTTTAGCTAACTCAACAAGGGGAATAACAATTTTGATTTTATTTATTTCATTTTCCAAATTGAAGTTTCCTAGAGCCTTGTCATTTTCGATGTTCGTGGCTTCCATACTTTTCTTTTCAGTTTTACGTTGAGATGTGGCCTTGTTTTCTTTTATAGGAGCTGGTGTCTTCACAGGGATTGTTCCTACTGGTTCTGACTGTACAGGTTGCGTTTCAGATGTGATTCTTTTTGCAGACTGTTTATCTGCAACCTTTGGAGTTACCTCATCGGTTTCATTTCTTGGAAAATTCTTTTTTGTCGGAACATTTGGGAGATTTTTGTTTCTTGGTCTCAAATTATATTTTCCCTATAGTTCAGCAATAATATCATCTGCAATATTTTGATATGTGAAATCATCAATCATATTATTGCTAACCTGTTCTTTTGATGTACTTTCTTTATTTAAAGATGCTTCCTAATCCTATCTAGATAAATAAGGGGATTTATTATCATCGCCAAGGTTACTAATATCTTCATCGATTTCTTCAAAATATACTAAATTTTCCTCTCCGATGTAGTTTTCACTTTTAAAAGGTGTTTGAATTTTTTGATCTTCATTTTTAATTATTTTCTGTGGTCCCTGAGGTTCAAGATTTCTTCGAAAATATTTTATGGGGATATTATCTCTTTTCGATTTCTCTAGTTCCATTTTCGATATCTTGTTTGAAAGTTCTCGAATGACCCTAGCCATCTCTTCTATTCTATCTCCAGAGGATTTTCCTGACCCTGAAGGTCCACCTTGCTCTTAAAATTTTTTATTTTCTTTATTTCTAGTTTCAGTATTTTCTTTAAGCTTCCCTGATGCCATCATATTCGATTCAATCTCGAGCGCATCATCCTGCATTTTTGTGAGATCTATTGATTTCCTTTCTCTCAATAATAAATCAAATTCTGGGTCAAAAGCGCCAACAAAAGTCACTTTTGTTGCAGGTTGTGGAGGTTTAACCTCAACTGGAATTTTATTGTACAACTTATTGAACCTCTGTGTGAATTCTAGAATTGACTCAAAGTTTTTCTTTCTAAGGGCTTCGAATTCGGTTAAGTAGTAGAGGTGATCCTTCCTCTCTCCCCATTGTCTAATAAATGCACTTTCAAGTTCTTCATAGGATCTTAAAGATCCAGCTGCTAAGGATCGGAACCAGGTCCTCACCTGTCCCTCGAAAGTTTGAACAAGTAGTCTATAATAAACATATTCATTTTCTATTCCAAGTATGTCAGCAAATTGATCAAAAAAGTTTATATGTTCTTGGGCACTCAAATCACCTTCCCCTGTAAATTTTGGAAGGATTTTCATATAATTCTCAGCGATATCATGAAGAGGAACAGGAAGAACAAGGGGAGCATACGTAGCAACCACTTTAGCGAAAATCCTAGGAAGAGGTGCTTGACCACCTCCAGGGGAAGCACCTCCTTGTGCAACCATGGTTAGATTTGGGACTGAAGTTTGGATAGTGTGAGGAGAGGATTCTCGGAAATCTGGAGAAGAAACTTCAGAAATGAGAAAGTATCAAATGAGGGGGGAAGTGAAAGTGATCTTTCTAGAGTTTCTGATGAGTTTGATTGTGTAAAGTCAGGTTGATCTATAGTATATGTGGACAAAAAGACTTGTTTTAGTGATTTTCGCGATTTTAAAATTTTTTCCGGATCGGAGACTGGCAAGGTCTGCCTGCTATCCGGGTTTTTTCTGGTGTTCTTGTGGCTAATAACCAGTTTATTTATTATGGATTCGCCAAGTGAAAAATATTTTAGCCTTAGAAGGTTTTTTGTCCTTGTTCACTATCAAAAACAGAAAATGTCAATGTCATTCTTCCCAGGGAAATAATTCGTTTCTTCGTTCCCTGGCAATGGCGCCAAAAAGATGTTGTTCCTCAGTTTATGTTTTAAGGCTATAAAATATACCGTCAAGGCATCCGTAAATGATTTAAAGAAAAGATTTGGAAATAAGGAATTAAAGAAAGATCAGGGCAGATTTAGTTTCTCAACTATCTTTGTCTTGCTTCCTGTTGTTCTTGGATGCTAATGTCTCACTCAATAGTAGCCCATGATCATTCTAACTTAGCCCGGTTAGTTTTTGTTTGTAAAATAGTATTAAATAAACTCAGGGAAATATTGCTTTGATCCTAAAGGCTTGGTTCAACGTTGGGTTATCTGCTACTAGGGACAGTCATGGATGTTAAAACTTTATTTGTTTGTGAAAGGATTTTAATCGGTTTATTACTTCAGATTTCCAGAGATGAGAATAAGAAATACAATTTTAAAATCCAAAACAGTAATGTGATCGCATTCAAGGTCGTTTCCTAGTTTTGTAACAATTTCGAGGATTGTAAACAACAAATAAACACTACAGAAAAATATGAGGCTTTAATCAAGAAAGAATCTCATATTTCATTAGACAGTGATGAAAGAAAAAGGAGATTTCTAACAAGGGTTAAGAATTAAGGAACAAAATATTTACAGGTCTTAAAATTGCTACAACAATTTCAGAGGAAAAATTGTAAATCATTTAACATCCAAACCAAACTGAAAATATAAATCAATGATGTATATAACTTCAAATTGACTACTTGTTAGAAAAACATTAAAAAGGAAAATTTAACAAAGTATAGTAAACAGGGGAAGACACATAGTTACAAAGTTGCAGGATCCAGAATCTCATTTGCGATTTATATTCCGATATCTTTGAAAACTGATATTACAAAAGATCCCTCTCTCCAAAATTTCTGAAGCCTTTTCTTAGCCTCTAGAAACTATATTTATACATTTTCATCAAAGTTTCTCGTTGGTGACTAACCAACTTCCTAATATTACGGTTACATAAAAATAATGTCATCCGTTTACAATTTTATTTTTAATCCCTAATAATAAAAACATTTAAAAAAGGTTTTAAGCTTGCGTTGAGGAACTTCCTTTTTCTGCATCAACACACTGAACACATTTTCCCAAAAAATTTACTAAGATCCTGGGAGCTTCGGGTATCTCATTTTCTTCAAATGAGAAAAATCTCCTTTGTAATTTGGGCAACTGACTTTCTATAATTCTTTCTATAAATTTAACAGTTTTCAACTTTAAACTTGAAGTCACCATCCACTTGTTGATCTCTGTGATGTTGATCAATTTGATGTTTGAAATCTCTGCTTTCTTTTCTTTCAACTCTTCTCTAAACTTCAGCTGGTGCTTGGCAATATTGACTTCGCCTAACAATCCAGAACAACCATCTGTTCCGATATTTAATGAATCTTTTTCAAAGAGTTCGAAGATTCCTTGGCAATCTTCATTAACTTCTCTTGTGATTTGTTTATATTCACTCAGTTTTGTTTCCCACACTTTAATCATTATATCCCCTTTAACCTGTTCAGAAATAGATAATTTCTGAGTCTTCCAATTTCTTCCTTTGATGAGAAAGCCACTGCTTTCTGAAAAGTTGTCATAGATGCTTTCGCCTCTCTTTCTCTCTGGAGCACATTCTCCAAAGACTTATTTGATTCCTGAAAATAATTCTGGATTACTTCCAGACTCAATAACACTTTCTGTTGTTCCTCCTCTATTCTTACATATATCTTTGATGCCTGTGTCCTGAAATTTTCAAGTTCAACTACCTAGTTAGCAATAGAAATAATCTTATCTTGAAAATTTTCATTTTCTTCTCCCAGCTTTCGAACCTATTCCTGTGTGACCTGTATTAAGTGTTTTTCCTCATCCAAGTATTTATTCAATTTCTAGATTTCTTGCATATCCTTTAGTCTAGCTTGTTCTATACCCTTCTGTATTCCCCAACTAATATTAATTTCATTTTGTTTTAGTTGGTCTTGCAACTAGATTATTGTTTGGTCCTTCTGTTCAAGCAGAGTTGTTAAATTACCTACAAAATACATGTTTGTTGATGCTATAGCACCCATTGTACCTGCTAATTATATAGCAAACTCTCCATCTTTGAGTTTCTTTCCATCTATGATAACTCTATGCTTTTTTATCATTCCTTCTCCTCTTGGATGAATTTCCTGTTTCAAGACTGCTCTTCGCTTTTTACTGAAAAAGTAGTCCGATGGGGGAACTTCATCTCTTGAAATCAGCTCTAGATCACTGACATATAAAAATCCTTCATGTGGGGTTCCGAAAGTCAACTGTAATGGAGTTAAAGAGGTGATATGACTACCTAGTTCTGTTGAAGCTGTTCCTCCTATCTTTTCTGGAACATCGTCAAGAATTATTGGATTTGTTTCCATTCCTTTTCCTTTCTCTGTCCCTGGTTCTTTTGTCTGAGAACCCTCTGTGTTTTTAGGAGGTATTTCAAAATCCTTCAACTTATCTTTGTCATTTGTTTTACCCTGAGTATTAGATTCAAACCCTGGAGGGGTTTCTTCTTGCTCTGGCGATGGGGTCAAAATTTCACCCTGTAAAATCTTAGGCAGGCAGCTTCACCTATGGCTTTGAAAAGATGCAAACCCAGCCTATGAGTCAGGTGACAAGGCCTGGACTCTGTTCAACACTTCTTCATAAGACTTAGCATCTTTAAAAATATCATCATAAACATATACTTCATGTTCATATGCCTTTAAATTACAATGAATGTAATGCCTATTTATTATTTGGTAGGGGTTGTATTTTCTGTGCTCAATATTTACTAGCTTCACTTCTTCCAGTGACTCGGCCTCTACCTTAGAATGGCCTAAATTTGATAAAGGAAATTTCCTGACATGAATAGGGAAAGATGGCCATGCTTTTTTCTGAAGTGCTCTTAATTCCAACCCAATACCACCCTTGGCTATCTGATGAGCTACTTCTCTGCATACCAATCTGTCTGGTAAGAATTTCAGGAGTGCATGAGGGGGAATGGAACAGCCATAGACCCTAATATAGGAAAAATTTTCCTCAATAAACCAGTCAGCAACTGATTTAAGACGTTCTATGAATGCATCATAAATGTGAGGGGGTTCACATCCGAAAAATAATTTGTGCATAGGAATAATGACAAAATGACAAACATCGTAAAAAACATCTTTAGCTTTTTCCTCCCAAAGGGCTAAGTGGTATTCATGAATGGGTTCTGGACATGAGGTACTCCAACTCCAATTCATTAATGGAAATGGGTTCATAAAATAGATTGCATCCATAATATATGCAGACATATAAAAAGACACTGGTTGTCCCTTTGACTTGGCTGCTTTATAATTTAAAATTTCTTGTGTCAAGTTATCCAATAAAATTTTATGCCAGTTAAAACTATTTACTTCTAAAACTTCCTCTAAGAAGGGTACCCAATCTGCATGAAAGTGACAGGGTTCTTTTCTCCCGAAAAGTCTGATTAACATCATGGCTACATAAACCATATATTCGTTTAAGGAAGTTGTAGCATAAATCCCATGAGAATCAGCCCTAAACTTTGCTTCAGACCTCACCCATCCTTTAATCATGTCGGGGTATGTCTGGTCTACTTCAATACATTCTTTTCTCTGAAACTCAGCTAAAAATTCAGCATTAAATGTGTGTTTATGCTTCAGCGAGAGATTATACATTACTTGAATGTGCTCAGGCCTGAATGAGTCGACGATAGCTCCTTGCTCATTCTGAATGATCCTTGTTGGGATATCTACCTTATCCAAAGCCGAGTCGACCATCTCAGTATATGCCACCAGCCTCGGACGCGCAACAACCTTATGAAGTTTAGACTCGGCAACGTCCCGAAGATGATTTTCAGAATCAGGGTCTGCATTCTTTAACTCATCCTCCAACAATTCAGAGATTTGAGCCCATGATTTGATGGAGTGTATGGCATGTGGAGTAGTATCCGAGATAATATAACCTTCCTGTGTGTCTTCATTTTGCTTCGGTGCCTTTTTAGGTGCCATGGCTATGTGTTTGACTTAAAAACCTGTCATAGATAGTGGATGAATAAGCTCAGCTTAAAATGTAAATACAAATTTTCGAACGTTTACTTAGAATATATTTAAAAAAAAAAAATGAGATTTGTACAACTGTCACGAATTTAAATCTCTTAATGCAGAAGATATTTTCAGAGATATGCATTTAATATCTGTACTTAGGCGCTCTCGGTTTTTCAAATAAAACAAGAAACTTGCTTAATCGGAAAACGAAGCATTAATGAACACTTACAGAAAGGTTACCTTTAAACCTATTTTAGAAAGAATATTTATTAGTGTTAATTACAGATTAAATCTGAAAACATGACTTCTCGAGGTTTCGACAATCTTGATGTCAAAAGGTAGGTCATCGAAAAAGCCCGATCGACGAAATCGCGATATTTTATTTAATATTTAAAAAAAAAAATAGTATGTTGATTAATCAAGATTCGACCCTTTCGAGATTTCGTTAATCGAAATTCCAGAAATCGGGATTTCGGGAAACCTGATGACATGAGACGTGCTCTCACGGAATCACGAATCCCGAAATCCTGAAATCTTGATGGCCTGTTTCTTTTAAACATGACTTAACTTATCTTAATTAACTAAGTAATCAAGATTAAGGTCAAAACATAATTAGTTTAGTTTTAATGTGAATTATGAATCAGGATTTTGGAAATTGAGATTTCGGGAAATATGATGACAAGAGACGCGCTCTCATAGAACCGCGAAACCCAAAATCGTGACATAATTATGTTAAACTTAAACCTTCTTTAAAGAGAATTAATTAATTCGTGTTTTAATTAAGACTTAAACGTATCAGGAAATCGGAGATCGGGGTTTCGTGATTCAATTTGCATCAATCATCTATTTACGGAAAACCTCAAATCTCAATTTCTTTAACATTTAAATGAAAAACTTGCGAATTTAAAATTACCACCCGTTTTAAATAATTTTTTCAAAAGAGCGTTGGAAAACTTATATTTTTGTAAATTTTTTACCATTCGTTATAAACAATAAAAAGGTATCGCAAATTTAGAAATGATGAAATTCTTGTTTTAGGAAAGCCAAAAACTTAAAGACTCAAAAAATAAAAATCTAGGCCTTAAGGATAAAAGATTTTAAGATCTGTTTCAACATGGGGGATGACTCGACAACTAAAATTTTTGGATGGGGCAAAGTCTGACTGATGTTGCAGGATGGGAGGAGTAGAACCCTTCCAAGTGTACTACATATTCCAGGTTTGGACATAAATCCAATATATGTTAGTAAGATGACTGATGTAGGAGTGCACACTCTATTTCATAAGGATATGTGCAAGATGGTCGAAGGTACGATGGGCTTAATGAAAGGAGTTCAACTTGGAACCATATACAATTTGTTAGGGTATGTCGACTCGACTGGATGAAACAACATTGTTGTTCTTGAAGATGCTCGAATTCAACTTGACTCAAATCAACTCAGGCTGAGTCGATTAAAACTTACTCGAAAATTCATCATCAAGTCAACCCAACCATGCTATGGCACAAGAGGATGGGACACAATGGAGAAAAATGACTTTGAGCTATACACAACAAAGGTATGATCGAATATTTTCCTAAATGTAATTTAGAAGTCGACTTCTGTGCACATTGTATATATGGAAAAAAAAATTGAGTATGGTTCCCATCTAGAGAAACAAGGGAAAAGGGGATTCTAGAATTGATTCATAGTGATGTATTTGGCCCTGTCATCACACATATTGTAGGTTAGGAAAAGCCCGACCCAATCCAAAAAAGTGAGACAACTATGGGAGTAACTACCCACTCTCACCTTAGGTAGATACTCCCCTTGATTTAGTGATGATAAGTCACCACAAGGGAGGAATCTCGGTGACCCTAGGGGGGTTGTGATGGAAAGTGGTAGAATGACCAATGAAACCCCTATAGGTCAAGTTTTGAAGTGGAAAAAGGTTTGGAAACAAGTCTTGTTGATGAGGGCAAGTTGCCAAAGTGTTGTGTACCTGCAAAATAATATTAAACGTGCCCAAGACAAGACAATTAATCGAAATACAAGCCAAATATTTAATGGGACAAGCAAGTGAAGCTTGTTGTCCTAATATTGTAGCAGTAATACACACACACACACACACAATGGAAAGAGTTGTTAACTACAAATGGGAAGTGGTAGAATGACTAATGAAACCCTTATAGGTGAAGTTTGGAAGTGGAAAAAGGTTTGGAAACAAGTCTTGTTGATGAGGGGATGTTTCTAAAGTGTTGTGTACCTGCAAGATAATGTTGAACATGCCCGAGACAAGACAATTGATCGAAATACAAGACAAATATTTAATGGGACAAGTAGGTGAAGCTTGTTGTCTTAATATTGCAACATTAAACAAATATATATATCAACAATGGAAAGAGTTGTTAAATACAAAATTAACCATCAAAATAATCAAATATTTATTGGATGATCAAGTACAAAACATGTAGATAAGTTTCCAATACTTAAACACAAACTTTGATGGTAAAATAGGGATGTTATTATGAAGTTATCAAAAGAGTATGTATTAGGGTATCCTTATGGTTGTAGAAAAAAAAATCTACATCAACAATATCTATCCACTAAAATCAACAAAGACTCCATCCAAAATATAGCCAATGACAGGTAGAATTTATATGGCATCTTGTAAGAAAATTTCAATCATATATTAGTGAGTAAAGGAAGAGTTTAAGATTGTTTTATTGTATCCATAATGGTTGTATCATTTAATTAACTACAATAAGAGAATAACAAGGCTAATCTAGACACCTTAGTGTCTTAAGCAATCTTGTGGCACTAAGAAAAGATTCCAATTTGAACAAATGCAATATCTCCAAAGATCGTGTATTTCAGTGAAATGATTTTATTTCTCCAATGCAAGTAGAAGAGTGCTTAGTCTGTTGGGTTATGGAGTCTTGGATGTAAGAGTTGTACTTACTACTTCTCTAGGGGTGTAGACCCTTTTACTCCCTAGAGAAAGAAAATACAACAAGGTAAATCTAGAAGGGTGTAAGCCCTTTTACTCCTTCTAGCAACCTTGAAAAAATGACTTATCCAACAATTATGATAGGTTTGGTGGAGGGTGTATACCCTTTTATTCCTCGAATGGTTTTTATACAATAATAAGTTTGAAACAAGTAGAAATTACCAACAATGTTCAGAAAATTCCTTACCAATTCCAATATAAAGCAAGAAAAACCCTTGTCTACCAAGAAATATCCATCAACATTCAAGAAACAAACATCCAAGAAGGTAGTGCACCACTTTAGCTCTACAATAGACAAGTATAAGAATCCATAATATTTGCATAGGATAGAGATAGAACAAATGCCCAAAAAGGGCATAAATTTTAGCCAAATATGTGATTCTCAAGTGAGAGAGTTGTGATAAAATGAAATGTCTTAGGTCTCCTTTTATAGGAGGCCTTTAAAACTAGTTTGTCCACATATGATTATGGTAAAACACAATTGGGGGGGCCATCCTTGTTAGGATTTGATTCTAACACCTCTTTGTGGGTCATTAGTTAGTAGGATATGCTTTCTATGTAATAAAGGTCATAATTAATTAATAAGGCCTAATAAAGGAGAATAAGTCAATGTAAGAAGACCTAATAGAAGCTTCCGCTTCTAGAAAGATCTTCCTCTAGAAGTTTCTTTAGAAGGTAGAACTAGTATAAATAAGAGTAGGAGGTATTGGATATTTTGTCTTGGATATTATTGTAATAGATCTCTACTTTGTTGGAGGTTTCCCCCTTGAAGAGGCAAGTGAACATTGCTATCTCTAATAAAGGTGTTCCATTTGGTGTTATTATGGTATTTTTCTAGCTATAATGTTGTTGTTCCATTACTGCTTGCTAAATATTTAGGTTCTGCATATTATTATTCATCTGGTATATTGCAAGTGGTATCATAGCTCCTTCATGGGAATAAATTGTAGGGTATTTTGTTTTTTAAGGGTAGAGACGTAATTCAACGTCTTTAAGCTAGAAATATATGTCGTTACACACATAAACCCGTGGTTGGGGACTCATAGATGTAGGAACTACAATTTGTACTTAAGCACATATTTTTTACCACCCTTTTAACCCATGTTGGTACCCCTTTGAGAGGTAGTGCATCTGTCAACACCTCTATACGGATCGACCTAGATATCATGAACCCCTTCATAGATAAACCAATCAGTCGCCTGAGTATAGCATAGGGAAAACCCTTTTCTGTAGAACCCTTGAATACCCTAACCCTTGGGATAGAAACATAATCAGAACAAACACGATCTATTGCTGGGCAACTGTGTCTCCTACATTTTGGTTGCAAAATTCCCTCACATTTCTCCCTATTAAGCATTTGGAAATTTTGTCACTACAATATTATTCAGATCGGAGTATAACTTTGCAGGAGTTAAAAGACAATATGGGGCTAGGTTTCACCCTTATTTGAGACTCGGTCCATTGGATTCCTCTCTTCATCCTAATCACAGTGGTACCCTTCATTTTTAAGTCTTTTTTTTAGGCAAACCCAACCTTTTCTTGGAGGCCCTTATTTGAGACCTATCCCATTGGATTCTTCTTTTTGTCTTTATCAACCGAGAACCTATCAATTTTAAGCCCATATTTCCATCCCAACACCTATTCTACTTAAGCCTCCATCATGCCTACCACCTACTCTTAGTCCCAAGAAATATCAAAGGACAAGGTGTCCAACCTAGAACAACAAATGGCCTCCATAAACACTACCTTACAAACCGTCCTTGACAAGAAATCCCATTCTTTAGAGAAACTCCTAAAGAGTAATATTATAGAGCCCAATCTTGAGGACCCTCATTCTTCCCATTATGATTATACTCACTCATTCTTCTCCCTTTGGGGTTCTCCACCCTCGTAGAATAAGGTGTCCAAAGTTGACATGAATAAATTTGATGGTTTCAACCCCGCCAGATGGGTTTCTCAAATGGAACAAAACTTCTCCCTTAATGATATTCAAGATGATGAGACCAAACTCCATGTAGGGGTTTTGTACTTGGATAAAGAACGTTGGCAGTGGTGGAAGTGGCATAAGAAATTTTATCTAGGACTACCCACTTGGAACATGTTCACTAAAGCAGTTTGTGCCCATTTTGATAGGGAATCACATTTTTTAGGCAAGATCACTAAGCTGCACCAAACCGGATCGGTCAAAGACTTGATCACAAAATTTGAACAGTTGGCCATCTGAACCGAGGGATTATTAGATGAATTTTACCTTGATTTTTTTATCAGTGGCTTAAAGGAAGCCATCAGGGATCATGTGAGCATGCATCATCCTACTACCCAATTGCAAGCATGCTAATTAGAACTGGATGCAAAGACCATCCTTCGGGATCCAACCTCGAAGGCTACATTCCCCAACCATTCTCACTCTGGGGATATCCTATCTCTGAGACAAACATTGAATGTCCAAAATGTATCTCCAACAAAAATGCCACAGAGTGCAAGCAAGGAATTTTCTATTACTCTGATTGATGTATCAATTCTCTCTTCCTATGAATACATACCATCATATGAGGCTCCTGACCAAGAGGATGCTCAACCAAGTGTTCATGTTGAAGATTACGTTGTGGCACCAGAGGAACTTGTCATATGTCTTCATGCCCTCTCGGGTATTTTGGCCCCACAGACATTGAAGATCAAGGGCTACATCAAACATAGGCCAATTGTGGTGTTGATTGATAGTGGTATCACCCATAATTTTATTCATCGCAGGGTTGTTGAAGAGACCGATTACTTTGTCTACCCTTTTTCTAATTTATAAATTTTCATCGCTAATGGTGGTACGATGAAGTGTGGGGGCCGTTGTGAGAATACCAAACTCCAAATGGGTGATTATAATCTGAAAACCCACATGTTCTCTATTTCCATGGCAGGATGTGATATAATTTTGGGTGTTGAATGGCCTCACACTCTAGGACCAATCACAATGGATTATCAAGAGTTATATATGAGCTTCACCCAAGAGGCTCACACCTATGCCCTTTGAGGTGTCTGCATGGGCTCTCTTAAAATCATCAGTTCTCACAGGATGGAGAAATTATTGAAGAAAGGACACTATGGCATGATTTCTCAATTGCATTCCATCCAAGTCACCAATTAGGCCTCTCTGATAGTCCCTCCTAGCCTGTAACTAATATTGGACAAGTACCCCAAGGTATTTGAAGTTCCAGTAGATTTACCTCCTTCCAAGGGTGAGCATGATCATAGCATCCCTCTCTTGTCGGGAAGTCAACCCCCCAATGTACGTCCCTATAGGTATCCATTTGCAAAAAAAAATGAAATCGAAAATATTGTACATGAACTACTCGAGGCGGGGGTAATTCTCCCCAGTACTATCCCCTATTCTTCTCCCGTGGTGATGGTCTTAAAGAAAGAAGGTACTTGGTACATGTGTCCCAATTTTCATGCCTTGAATAAACTGACCATCAAATATAAGTTTCCCATTCTTGTCATTGATGATCTGTTGGATGAACTCCAAGGTGCCTGTGTCTTCACCAAATTATACCTACGCTCTAGTTATCACCATATTGATATGAAGGAGGAAGATATGAAGACTTCTTTCAGAACTCATGAAAGACATTATGAATTCTTGGTCATGCCTTTTATCCTTTGTAATGCCAAAATGCCCCATCTACCTTCCAAAGTCTCATGAAAAAAATATTGAAACCTTACCTTCAATAGTTTGTCTTGGTTTTCTTTGATGACATCCTCATATAAATCCACAGTTGGGATAGCCACCTTCTGCACGTGGACAAAGTTCTTCATTTGCTGCAACACAACCAATTGTTCGTCAAAAATACCAAATGTTCGTTTGGAGATAGAAAAGTGGAATACTTGGGCTACAATGTGGGTTGATAAGGGGTAAAAGTGGACCCAAAAAAGATACAAGCTATGAAGGAGTGGCCATGACCCATGACTTTAAAGCACCTAAGGGGTTTTCTTCGTCTCAAAAGGCTATTACAGGAATTATTTCCACCATTATGGAAAAATTGCTAAGCCCTTGACTGATCTTCTTAAGAATAATGCATTTTATTGGACACCTGTTGCTGAGCAAGCCTTCATAGAGTTAAAGAGGGCCATGTACAATACTCATGTCCTAGTTTATCCTAACTTAAACAAAACCTTTGTGGTGGAATCAAATTCTTCTGGCACTGGTCTAGGTGCAGTGCTCACACAATATGGTCAACTGTTATAGCAAGATTTTCCTCACCCTATGCAAACTTGCTCAAAGGGCCTTTTTCCTTTTCCCTATGTAGACTTGAAGTCCCCTTTTGTAGTTCCCGGAGATAAAAATTGTATTTTTCCACATATACACACACTAACAACTATACAACATGTGTATATGCAGGTTGCACCATTACAACCTGTGTACATCGGGTTTTGTGCTCAAAATTAAAAAATGGTGTCGGATTTCGATGTCACATCACGAGATCCATGATCCTTGACCTTCCATATACTTGAAATATTTCGAGTCGCCCCTTCAGTTCAACTAGAGAAGTGACATCGCATGCTCATCAGATTCAAAATAAGAACTGGAGAACTGACAGAACAAGATGTATGAAGTATCTACAAGGAGATGTGCTAGATTAACCAGAGAATTTCATTGGATCGGCACAACAGTAAGTAACTTGCCCACTTTTGATGGTCTGAATCCTTTAGAAACCTTCTTTTCGGAATTCTAAGCAAGTGTACCAACACAAAAAATATTGTTGGCAATGGATGAAGCCTTGTAATCAACACCAGCAAGATGGTGGGGAACACACAAAAACATCATTACAGAATGGGTACAATGTCGTACCCTGATGAACACGTGGTTCTCAGCACAAGTAGAAGGATGTGAAGTTTTCTACATAGGTCAAAGTTGTGCAAAGGAGCATGTGTGAAGTTGCAAGGAAGCTTGGAGAACCATTCCTTAAGAGTAGTGGGTGCAAAAATTCATTAACACACTAGACACAACCCTCATCAACTGGTACCTTCAAGTGGAGCTACACCTCATCACTGGAGATTAGGAAGGTATGAATCTGAAATTTGTAACCACCTTCTTATTTGATAGTCAATATCCTTCAGTAGATCAAGCGTTATATATTGTAAGACATAAATTATTCGAGGAGGCCTCTAGCCCCCCTTTAGAAAAATAAGAGGACGAATTGACTGCGCCTCTCCAGAAACTGCAAGGTTTTTACAACATCAACGTTGATGAAGACAATGATCCTAGGAAGGTGAACATTGCCAAAATATAAGGCCAAAGAGATGTGAAAGGACCAGGAGTTGAGCTACCATTTATTGGATAGTCAATCAATATTAAGAAGATCAAAATTGGAACAGAGCAAACACTAAAGCTTGCAAATGTTGGAGATTATTGGGATGTTGCTACTATTACAAAATAACAGTGTTACTGCATGAATATCAGGACTTGTTTCCAACCAAGTTCACTGATATGAAGGGAATTAAAGGGCCTATGGGAGAGATGAGAATCCCTTTGAAACTAGATTCAATACCAGTCAAACATAGACCCTATAGACTGAACCCTAAGTATAAGCAGAAAGTGAAGATTGAGCTCGATAGAATGTTGGAAGCAGGAATTATAGAACCTATCAAAGAGTCGGAGTGGATTAGCCCTATGGTGGTGCAAGACAAGAAGACATGAGAGATCATGATCTGTTTAGATCTCAGGAAGTTGAATGATTCCTTTTTTCATGATCCCTTCCCTACGCCATTCACAGACGAAGTGTTAGATAATGTGGGAGGCCAGGAGGTATATTCTTTTACAGATCGATTTTTAGGATACCATCAGATCCATATTGCCAAGGAAGATCGCCATAAGAGCACATTTGCAATATAATGTTGATCCTACCAATATACAGTGATGCCATTTGGATTGAAGAATGCCCCAACCATCTTTTCCAGGGTGGTGGTCGAAGCATTCAAGGAATTTCTGCATAAATTTTTAGAAGCATATTTTGATGATTGGAGTTTTTTTAGTTTATTGAAAAATCATATTGAATGTCTAAGGTTGATGTTAGAAAAATGAAGGCAGGGTCAAATTTCCTTGAATTTGAAAAAAATCATCTTCTTTTCACCATTTGGAGTGTTTTTAGGTCATATTGTATGCAAGCATGGATTGTTGGTAGATCCATCTAAAATTGATATTATAATTGATTTACCCCCTCCTACTTTAGTCAAACAATTGCGCACTGCACTGGGACATACTGGATATTATAGGAAGTTCATTAAATTATATGCCCAGATTACAACATCTATGGAGAAGATTTTGAAGAAAGACTGCTAGTTTAGTTGGACAGAAGGATGCCAGCAGAGCTTCGACACACTGAAACAAAAAATGGTTATTGCGCCCATTTTGGTTTTCCGAGATTGGAGAAAGGAATTTCACATGTGTTTCGATGCATCTTTCAACAGTTGAGATTAATTACACCACCATTGAGATAGAAGGATTAACCATGGTGTATGCACTTTAGAAATTTCACCACTACTTGTTGGGAGGACACCTTAAAATGTTTACTAATCACTCCATGCTGAAATACCTAGTCAATAAGCCAGTGTTGGGGGGGAGAATATGTAGATGGCTTCTGCTATTTCAATAACACGAATTTGAGATCATAGTTAATCCAGGAAGGATGAACAAATGTCATGACCACTTATCGAGGTTGGAACATGGGGAAGAGCCGACCATTTTGGAGGATACCCAAATACGAAAAAGAAAAAGATATATACACTAAATTACATTAGTATACAAAGAGCTCCACCTAATCTTGGGGCTAATGCATAGTATCATTTCAAGTAGAGCACATTTCTGAGCATGACAAACTTATTCCCTTCGCAATCTTCCAAATCATGGGCTCCTTTTTCTAGCACACTTTTCATGATGTAAGGCTCGTGCCACATGGGTTTAAACTTGCCTTCGCCCAATGGTTCTTTGGCTTGATCATACAAGAGGAACTAGTCACCCTCAGCATACAACTGAGGACAGCCAGACTTATCATATTGAACCTTGACATGTCGTTTGTTTTCCTCGATAATCATAGAGGCATCTTGATGATGCTCATCAAGACTCTCTAGGTGTACAAGGCATCGTTCAAGATCGGAAGTGTTAGGTAGAAGCGCGGATACCAACTTAAGAGAAGGGATTTCACATTCAATGGGTAATATTGACTCCACACCATGTACTAACTAGAAAGGGGAAAATATGGTGGCAGGCTTGACTGAGGTTCGGTATGCCCAAAGTGCAGGATATAGCATGATGTGTCAGTCAGACTTACTCTGACTGACAGTTTTTTGAAAAATGGTCTTAAGAGACTTGTTATCTACTTGTCCATTTTTCGGGGTTAATAAGGAGAAGAGTGACCATGCTTAAACCCCAATTTAGCTGCTATTTCTTCCATCATCTCATTCTGAAAGTGACCTCCATGGTTAGTGACAATCTCACTCGGGATACCAAATCGGGTGATAATATGTTTGAATAGGAAGTAGGTTGCACTCTTCCAATCGGATTTAATTGTAGGCATGGCCTCAACCCACTCATTAAAGTAGTCGATGACCATGATAATGTGTTGATTCCCCCCAGCTTGCAATCAATGAAGTCCATGCCCCACTTAGTGAAGGGACTGTCGATAATAATTGGGTGAAGAGGGGATGGATGCGAGCGCATTTTCCGAGTGATAGAGGTGACACTTCTTAACCACTTCAATACAATCCTTAAATATAGTAGGCTAGAAATAACCGGCTCACAAAATTTATTGGGATGTCGCAAGCCTGGATAAATGACCACCACAAGCCCCACTATGGCAATCATTTAGGATAGACTCGACCTCTCCAGGAGTTAAGCAACAATGAAAGATATCATCTATTCCTTGGAGATACAAAGTGTCACCGAAAATAGTATATTTCTTGGCTTGCTATCTTATACACCATCGATCATCTCATGAGATATGTTGAGGGAACTTCAAAGACTGAAGATGGAGCATGATGTCTCCATACCATGCGTCAAACGATGATGTGTTCATTTGCAAATGAATCGACATGGATAATGTCCTCATCTAATCATGGGAAATCAGATATCAACTCTGCAAAGACTAGGGACTTCTTGGATTTAGCGGAAGTGAATTCGAGATCAAAATCCTACAAAATGACATTCCATTTATTATATTTCCCTCCTATGATATGATATGTGATATGTGTAATGTAGTTTATTGTAGTAAAGTTCGACTAATATAAGAAATGACGTGATTCTGGAGCTTGTCATCCTCCTGAACTAGAACCATACCAATCGTATTGTATTCTGGAGGCTTCAACATAGGCGTCGACACCAAAGATTTCTTCAAATCATTGAAGGACTCCTGGGCTCCCTCATCCAAGATAAAAGGGGTTTCCTTCTTTAAAATACCAAATTAGAGGAAAGGGGCCCTACATCCCAACTTAAGAGGATGAGGATACAAGAATGAAACCTTTGGTGATAGTAGCATAGTTTACTATAAACCTACAAAGAAAGAGTTGTATAATTGTGCGCGGGGGAGGCAACCGAAGTATTGCCTCAACCTTGAGTGGATCTACCATGATCCTAGTCTCATAAACTAGAAAACCTAAAAAATGACCAGACTTAATGCAAAAGATACATTTATGAGGGTTTAATTGGATCCTATAATAAAAAAATCTTTCGAAAACAAGCCGAAGGTGGATAATGTGATCTGCTCTCTTGTGAGAGTGAGCAGCAAGATCGTCAAGGTAAGCTTCAACTATGTGCTTAAGATCATGAAACGCAAAAGTCATAGCACGTTGAAAGGTTTCTCCAACGTTGCAAAAGTTCGCCAAGGACAAATAAATGTCGTCTTGTGTTGATTCTCAGGTTTAATTTGAATTTGATTATATCCTGAAAATTCATCCATGAAAGAAAATACTTCGCTTCCCACACACTCATTGAGAATATGATCGATGAAAGGTGTGGGGAGGTTTTCTTTCAGACAAGCCTTGTTTAGGTCACAAAAATCCATACATACATGGATGGTTCCTTGCTTCTTATCTATAGGAACGAGGTTGGATACCCAATATGTTAAAGGAACTGGGTAGATGAATCCAACATATAGCAGCTTCTCCACCTTTGCCTTAATAGCAAGGGCCTTTCGAGGGTTGACAACTCTAGGACATTTCCAAATAGTTTTAGCATCCAGATACATTTTAATTTCGTGTTTGACAATATGAGGGTCGATCCCTGGCATCTCTTCATAGGACCAAGCAAATACGTCTCAAACCAAACAATCTGTACTGATATTTACGTTTTCAACCTTACCAGGGGTATAAGAGATGTCTATCTGGATGGTAGGAGAAATACTCACCATATTTCCTTCATCATAAATGACATGCGTATCTAGTGGAACTATGGTGTGACCAACTATCTCACTCAAGGTATATCGAAAGTTGTCTTGTTCGATTCTTTTAATCTCTAGGAGAAAATAGGAACGATGATGCATATCATCCCAAGGTTTGTCAGGAGAATTCATGGATTTGATGATGGCTTCATCCGAAGGCAAAGTCCCATCGAGGAAATCATGTGAACAGGAAAACGAGGTGGCCCACACAGGCCTAGACATGATATCCTTCTCATCTGTTGGTGAGGGAACAAGATCGGGATCAGTGGACGAGTCAAGAATAGCTTGATACACAATCTCTATTGTCGATAATGACATGGCCATCCCAACATGCGAGTGTCCTTCCCAATACAAAGTTGGGGAAAGTAGGGTCCATAAATCATCAAAATAAGATGTGCAGAAAGTAATGAACCTCCCAATCAAGACAGTCCTACTGGACATGGCATAAACTTGATGGTTTGGTGTTGAGAAGTCGAAAGTACCCATAAGGGAAGAAAACATTCCAACACCAATATTCTCGGTTGGCGGTCAATAATTGTCGATCACAGGGATCAACTATCCAAGAGATGCATTAGGGCTAAGGTATGCAAAGGATAACTGATCGATCATTACAATCTTCCCTTCATGAGGAAAACAAAGAGTATGGAAAATGGACGATATGATGACGATCATAGCATAAGTCCAATTGCAACCTAGAAATAGGTTATAATAAAGGCGTGCATCCACTACCTCTACTTCCACCTCTACCATCTTCCCGCCTAATTGGACCAGAAAGGAAGGGAGAATACCATGACGGAAGAAGGAATGACCATCAAAAGCAGTCAACATGTTCTATGATTTGGAAAGGGTCGGAGAACTAAGAGCTTTCCCAAAAACTAGGGACATCACACATGTAGCAGTGCCTTCATCAACAACTACATGTTTGATGGTATACTTTGAATAATCTACATGGATTTGGAAAGCCACATGGTAAGGCAAGAAAGACTTAACATCTGTGATGTCAAACTTGATAAGATTCGAGCCACTAGGTTCCAAAGCTCCTAGAATAGAGAGTAAGGCATTCCTCTGTGAAGGACATGTCTGGAGTACCTCCAAAGCCAACATAGAACAAGGGGTTTTGCCCATGTCCTCAACAATAGAGTAGTTTTGGGTGGCTCTAGCATTTGGATTATGGGTAGAGTGCTTGAGTACTCCTTTCGGAATATGAGGTCGTGGCTCTAGTTTCTCAATCTGTAAATTTGTCTCTAGGGGAGGAGGAGGATATTCTAGACCAGAAATAGTTTGTTTAGAACTATAGTCTCGAGATCGAGTGGCTATATCAATTTTTTCATCGACCATATTTATACATAAACGGTCGCCATCTTGCAACTATTGGTTTTGACCAGCCACATTTCCGACGTTTGATGAGCTTGAGGCTAACTGTTGATTGTGTGGGAATGGATTCGTCAGTATGACAGACAATTGAGATAAAATCCTCACAACTTCTGCAAGTTTGTGGCACAAATGGCTAAGGTGATCATCTGTGAAAAGCTTGGGGCCCTTACCCTGTGCCGTTAGGAATTGATTGGGATTTCAATAATTCCACTGTGGTTGATTTAAAGAAAAGACAAATGAATTTTGAAAGAGATGGCCTTGGGTTCATTGCATCTTTGTATCTAGATGAAGATCATTTCACAAAAAGGGGAAGATTCACTATGCCCAAGAGATTCACAGGATCATTAACAAACACATTAAGGTGTTTGGACCTATTCCACCAGGTGTTCCACCTGATAGGGGATTTGCACATATCATTGATTTAGAGGAAGGATAAAAACCAGTCATCACCATGCCTTACAAACACCCAAATAAGTACAAGGACAAAATAGAGAAGGAAATCAAAGAGCTCTTGGATATGGGGCACATCAAGCCAAGTTCCAGCCCTTTTTCCTCTTCAGTGGTGTTGGTCAAGAAGAAGGATGGAATCATGTGCATGTGCATTGACTTCAAGGAACTAAACAAGAAAACAATCAAATACAGGTATCCCATACCAAGGATTAATGAGTTATTGGACGAGCTTCATGGGGCTGTCTATTTCACCAAAATTGACATGCACTCTATTAATTTTTCAAAATCCCAACCGAGTTTCAGTCTCGCTGATTTTTCAGTCAAATTTAAATTCCAAACTCAGTTTCAGCACTGTTTCAAAATATGTTACAGCCTGGTGTTTCAACATATGCTCAGCCTGGTGTTTCGGCATATACTCATCCTGGTGTTTCAACATATACTCAGCCTGGTGTTTCAGCATATACTCAGCACTATGTTTCAGCATATGCTACAGCCTGGTGTTTCAGCATATACTCATCCTGGTGTTTCAACATATACTCAGCCCGGTGTTTCAACATATACTCAGCACCGTGTTTCAGCATATGCTACAGCCTAGTGTTTCAGCATATGCTACAGCCTGGTGTTTCAGCATCTAAAAACTTAACAGAAAATAAATTTCAGAATAGAAAATAAATTTCAGAACTGAAAATAAATTTCAGAACTGAAAATAAATTTCAGAACTGAAACATGAGGATTATGAACATCGTTTTCAACGCAGAAATAAAATATCAGCAATATGAAAAACTCAGAAAAATATAGATACAAAGAATTTCGGTCTAACTTCGACCCTGGAAAAACCCACAAGGGGAAAACCAGTGAGAGAGGGATTTGTATTATTTATGAGCTTCTGAGAAATTCTTTTACAGCATATTCATCTTCAGATATTTACACAAACTTATATCTGGCCTGGTATTGACCAAATACATCAATGACCCGATCAACTGACGATACAAAGTGGAATCCACCAATTGTGACTCAGAAGCATAAAGCTTCTTCCAGTTGGTAATCATGGGAGTGGTCATGGGCCTGCTATCCCCCATTTGAAATCTGATCAGAATATCACACACATACTTCCCCTGTCCTAGGAATATGTGTCCAGGCTCCTGCCAAACCTCCAATCCCAAAAAGTAATGCATCAGTCCAATGTCCGTCATCTCGAACTCTAAAGCAAGGCTTTCCTTGTAGCTGCTGATGAGTATCTATGCCCCTGTAATAAAAAGGTCATCCACATATAGAAAAAGAATGAGAGGATCCTCTCTAACGACAATGAAGTATAGGTTGGGATCTGCCTCACTCTTCTCAAAACCCAACTACTGTAAATAGGCATCTATCCTCGAATACCAATCTCTGGGAGCTTGTTTAAGCCCGTACAATGCCTTCTTTAGTCTACACACATGAGACTCTCTCCCATGCACCTCAAAGCCCAATGGCTGCTCAATGTACACCTCCTCCTCAATAAGACCATTCAGAAATGCGGTCTTCACATCCATCTGGT
>ML785522.1:426140-474671 GCA_009831015.1 Picea engelmannii | reverse complement strand
TATGGCAAGCAAAGCACTTGACTTTGCTCATATCTTTCTTCCCTTCACCCTTGGGCTTCTGTCCTCCCTTTGGACCCTTTCTGAACTTCTTCTTGCTAGTGGTAGCAAGAGCCACATTATCCTCCTCATGACCAGTAGATGAATTGCCATGTACATAACCTCTCTGGGTCTCCTCCTGAACAAAGTCATCCCAAAGACGTTCCCAACCGGGAAGCTTCTCCCTAGCAACAATGCCTTCCACAAAAACAACCCATTGTTTGGAAACACCATTCAATGCTGTTCTCACAAGATCACTGTCAGCTATGGCTTCCCCCACAACTCCAAGCTCATCCCTCACCTGTGTCAATCTAGTAAGGTATGTGACCACATTTTCATCCTTGGTCATTTTTATGCTCTTTAGTTTTTCCCTCAAAACCATCTTTCGGTTCTCATTTGTACTCTGGTACAATTTAGTCAAAGACTCCCACATCTCATAGGCATGTGTCTTCCCCATCACATGATCCTTGATGGCATCAAGAATAAATCTCTTAGCCTTGATACTCTTTTTATTATAGGCTGCAAGAAGAGTAGCATCAGTAGGTACCACAACATGATGAGTAGTGGTATTCTCCACAATGTCCCACAACTCATTTTCTTGCAAAAGAAAGATCATCCTCTCCTTCCAAGCACCAAAATTTTCCGCCCCATCAAGTATGTCTTCAACCCTCAAACCAGTAGCCATGACCCTCTTTCTGTTGAAAATCACAAATTCAAAAATCTACCCTATGAAGTGATTGTTGTCCCTACTTTCTGTCTGCTGAAATTTCTGCCTCTCTTCAACTCAACTCTGATACCATGTTAAATTTTCAAAATCCCAACCCAGTTTCAGTCTCACTGATTTTTCAGTCAAATTTATATGCCAAACTCAGTTTTAGCACTGTTTCAGCATATGTTACAGCCTGGTGTTTTAGCATATACTCAGCCTGGTGTTTCAGCATATACTCAGCCTGGTGTTTCAGCATATACTCAGCACTATGTTTCAGCATATGCTATATCCTGGTGTTTCAGCATATACTCAGCTTGGTGTTTTAGCATATACTCAGCCTGGTGTTTCAGCATATACTCAGCCTGGTGTTTCATCATATACTCAGCACTGTGTTTCAGCATATGCTACAGCCTGGTGTTTCAGCATATACTCAGCCTGGTGTTTCAGCATATACTCAGCACTGTGTTTCAGCATATGCTACAGCCTCGTGTTTCAGCATCTAAAAACTTAATAGAAAATAAATTTCAGAACTGAAAATAAATTTCAGAACTGAAACATGAGGATTATGAACATCGTTTTCAACGCAGAAATAAAATATCAGCAATATGCAAAACTCAGAAAAATATAGACAGAAAGAATTTCGGTCTAACTTCGACCCTGGAAAAACCCACAAGGGGAAAACCAGTGAGAGAGGGATTTGTATTATTTATGAGCTTCTGAGAAATTCTTTTATAGCATATTCATCTTCAAATATTTACACAAACTTATCTGGACATTCCTGTAGCTTTGCTCATCAATTTCTAAACCAGAAATTCGTACAAATGTACAACAATTAATGTTGTACGGACTGTCACGAAATTCGTGCCAAAACTCTGCTAAGATTCAATTTCTGTGCCACTCAATTCTATTCGGCAACCTTGGAATGCATTCCAATGCTCCCAGAAATTGCTGCTACTGTCTCTTTTCTTCAGCTTGACCTCTCTCTTGCTCTCTCTTGTTCTCTCAACAAGAATGCTTCAGCTCCTCTGTTGTTCTCTCAACAAGACTGTTGTTGCATCAACTTTTTCTTCTTACTCAAGAATGGGTGCGCCCACTTGCCTTAATCAACCTCATGAGGGAAGGTGAGGAGTTTTCTAATCTAACAACTGAGATTAGATTAGATGGGTGGCTGAGATTTGGTGTCTCTTCACTCACCCTCACTTTAATCATAAAGTTATCTTTTAATTTTCATCTCACAAATTAATTTGACTAAGACCCATATTCGGAAATTTCTCCCCCTTAGGCGCCTATGGAAGAGAAACACTTGCCTTGGTACATTATTTTAATTAAAAATTTAACACACTCTAGCTACCATCAAATCAAGATGAGGGAGGAGGACATCCGAAAAACTACTTTTAGGTGTCACTATGGCCACTATGAGTTCTTACTGATTCCATTTGGCTTAACCAATGCCCTCGCCACGTTCCAATAATGTATGAACGATGTCTTCAACAAAGAGTTAAGGAAGCATATTCATTTGTTCTTTGATGACTTGCTAATCTATAGCAAGACATGGGAGGAACACCTTTAGCATGTGGAGCAGATATTGACTATCATGGAGGATCAGTCATTGTATGCAAAGGAGTCCAAATTTGAATTTAGAAAGATAGAGGTCCTCTACTTGGGACATACTATTGCGGTTAAAGCAGTATAGGTACATGAGGAGAAAATTCAGACCATAGTTGAATGGCCCACGCCCAAAACCATTACAAAGTTGAGGGGATTTCTGGGCTTCTGCAGCTATTACAGGAGATTTGCCAAAGGGTTCTCCCAATTTTGTGCACCCTTGAATGATCTAACTAAGAAATGGGCCTTCAGATGGAATGAAGAGGCCCAAGCCACCTTTGACAAAATGAAGAAAGTACTGAGCACATGCCTTGTGTTGGCACTACAATATTTCGGCCAACCTTTCACCTTGCAGTGTGATGCCTCTGGAGAAGGAATTATGGTCATATTGATGCAGAATAAGCACCCTCTTTCCAATGAGAGCTAAAATCTCAGGGGTCCTAAGTTACTTTACACTATCTATGACAAAGATATTTTGGCCATCATGCATGGCTTGGCCAAATTCCGACAATACTTATTCAGTGCTAGATTTATGGTAAAATCATATCACAATAGCCTTAAGTACTTCTGGGAGCAGAGACGAAAGACAACATAAGTGGGTCAGTAAGATACATGCCTATGACTTTGACATTGAATTCATCAAAGGGAAAAACAATGTAGTGGTAGATGCGTTATCCAGGAGGCCATCATTCTATTCCATGACAGATGTATTAGTTTATTGGAATGAGCACTTTGCGATGGAATACTCAAAAAATTAGTTCTTTTGTCAGGTGATAGATGGACGGGTATAGGATGATAAATTCAGGGTCATAGAGGGAATCATCTACTACAAGGGCCAAATCTTTTTGGTTCCTGAATCAACCTTCAATATGGGACCTGATGAGATATTGAGAAGGTGTGTTATGAAGGAAGAGTGACCATTGATCATCATATAATCTCATGAAGGCATCCCAAGAGGACATTACGCAGGGAAAGTAACTGCACAAAAGGTTTTTAGAGATGGCCTTTGGTGGCCTACATTACATAGAGATGCCACAGACTTTTACAAAGCCTGCGATGTATGCCAAAGAGTTGGGAAACCATCCAGAAGAGATGAAATGCCATTAGAACCACAACTGACCCTACAAGAACTTGAGAAATGTGTTATTGACTTCGTGGTACCTATAAACCGACCAGGGAAGTGCACAAGAGCAAGGTACATAATTATTTTGACAGAGTACTTGAGTAGATGGACCGAAGTAAGAGAATTTAAGGACTGTAGTGCAACTACAACTGTGTGCTTCATATTTGATGACATCATAACCAAGTTTGGATGCCCAAAGATCCTCATGAGGGATCAAGGCACACATTTCATAAATAAAATAGTTGAAGCCCTGACTGAGGAATTTGCAATCCACCATCAGAAGAGCACACTACCATCCCCAAGAAAATGAGACAGTGGAAGCATTCAACAAGATCTTGGAGACAATGGTGAAGAAGATTTGTAGTGTGAACATGGATGACTGGGATTTAAGAGTACCAGCAGTATTGTGGGCCCGTAAGATACATGCCTATGACTTTGACATTGAATTCATAAAAGGGAAAAACAATGTAGTGGAAGATGCATTATTTAGGAGGCCATTAGTCTATGCCATGAAAGATGTATTAGTTGATTGGAAGGACCATCTTGTGATGGAATACTCAAAAAATCAGTTCGCTTGTCAGGTGATAGATGGACCGGTACAGGATGATAACTTCAGGGTCATAGAGGGCATCATCTACTACAAGGGCTGAATCTTTTTGGTTCCTGAATCAACCTTCAAGGCCAATATACTACAGGCTTGTCATGACTCACCAGTGCCAGGGCACCAAGGGATTGGAAAGACTTACAGGTAGGTAAGGGAGAGGTTCTCATGGAAGGGCCTCAAAGAGGATGTGATGAGTCAAATCAAGGAATGTACTACTTTCCAACAGAATAAGGATGAGCACACTCATCCAACGGGATTGCTACAACCTTTACCCATCCCCAATAATAAATGGGAGATTATCTTTGTTGGCCCTTGGTTACGAAAGTAAGCGAAGATCAAGAAAGAAAAGGAAAAATGTGAACTGCACGGAAGACAAAATGACTGCTACTGGGTCGAAGTGATAAAAAGAGAAGAAAAGATGGAGTGAACTAAAAGGAATCATGTTGTGGGATGAGGAGATAGAGGATGACATATCAGCAAGGAAGAAGGATCATGGACAACTCAGCTAGTGGAAAAATCCACCGTTGGATTCTTTGGAGCACAATGCAAGAAGGAAAGACAGGCTGGCGAAGCCCTGAAAACGAGGGTCAAGTTGACCTAGTTTTTTAGACACCTAGGTTTTTGGTATCTAGGGTTTCAACACCTAGGTTTCAGCCATAGCATGTCGGTGAGTGATTGTAATGTATAAATAGAGGTCTAAAAAACCTGGGATGGGTTGGTTTCAAGGTGGTGTTATGATTGTTGTGGTTGTCTTTGTCATTGTGTGATCGAGTGAGTAATATTATCTGACGGAGAAGTGATGAGTACAAGAGCCTTCTGTACTGTAAGATATTCAACTGGGTTTGAATATCAACCTTGTAGCTGGGTGTGTAGGGAGGGGAGAGATAGAGAGGAGGAGAAAAAAGATCTGCTAGCTGAGAACATAGACAAGAACTGTATGCTTCACTTTAATACATTATAAAGCGTAGTTATGTGGATGTATCCCTAGAGAGAGGGTGAACCATGTATACCTTTTGTTGTGTGTGATTGATGCTATGCTATTTTTCCTTTGATATATTTTTATTACATTACTGTGTTAGATTTGATAGATAGTTTTGCGGAGTAGATTTGAACTAGTAAGTGATATATAAATGTTGTGTCGTTCTAGTACTAGATCCACTTGGTATTCCCCTTGGTTGTAGACATATTTGTCCTGCAACCCCCCGCCAATAGTTGATTCAGGTGAGACTGCATCTGCTTTGTAGGTGTTTCCAAAAGGGCTAGTAGTTAGGGTTTGTTGGTGCGCTCTTGGATCCAAACCCTAGGTCTGACTCTGTGACAACAAATGGTTCTATTGTCGAGACATAAATATTCTTGAGGGAATGTCAAGGTGGTTCCCATCAAAGACAGAGATTCAGAAGTGGATATAGGATCAAGAAAAGGACTTCGCTAAAGGCCAAAACAAGAACCATAATCTTAGTACAAAGGATTTTTTAGGAAGATATATCTTTACTGATATACATGAGATTTTCTATGGAGGAATCCATCGAGAGCTATATAAGAAGTTAGCTAGGTTAACAGATACCTAGTTTGAGGTCAGATATAGGACACCTATGGTCTGGACATTGGTGCTAATTAAGAAGGTGAAGAGAGTTGATAACGTTGTGTCAAGAGTAGTAGATCATTGGTTTGATAGCACCATTGGAGGGTACATCACTGAGTTTGTTGTTGACATAGTAGAGTCATATAGCCAAGTTGAGAGATATTTCTTCAAGGGACCCAAAGGAAAATTTTTACATTTTTTGAGGTTGAGGATCAAGATGTTATTACATGAGAACAACATCTTGAAGAAATAGTATATTGGGTAGATCTGGAAAAGCTAATGTTCAGGAATTTGGACAGTGACAGTGACACAGAGGTTGGACATACGCCTAGTGGGAGAGCATTCATAGAAGTTCATCTTGCGAACCTATTTAAGAAGAACTATGGGGACGAAGGTTTCTATAGTGGAGAAGAGGTATATCTGATAGACAAAGAGAACTCATAACCCATTAGGGAGAAGGAAGGGAAAGTTGAAGAGCCTCGTCGAGAAGAGCCAGAAGCCTTAGGAACTACACAGACTCTTGAAGTAAGTACTATTATCCCTCATGTTGATTTAGTAGCATTAAGGAATTAGAGTAATCCAAGCCACCGTAGCGTTCAGAGAACTATCACTAGTAATCCACCACATACTCAGCCAGGAACCCTAGGAAGATCTATGGAAGATGAGACGAGGCTCTCTATTTTTAGGGGAGATGGATCTGAAGATCCTGATCAACACTACTTCCTATGTGAAGCCGTATGGAATATTAAAAGAACTCAGTTCAACACTACCCTAAGGGATCATTCATTGAGCTGGTACATGAAGCTTGTCCAAGGAATTGCACAGCCTAATCTACTGAATGTTATCAAGAATGCATTGATTGCAGAGTTCAAGAAAACCAAATCAGAATCACAATGTATTATAGAACTAAAAGAAATCAAGCAGAAGGTAGTTGAACCTATTTGGGAATTCGATCAAAGATTCAAGACCTTGGCTGGCCAATTGACTTTTCAGATCCCAGATGAGCAGAAAAAAGAATGGTTCATTGCTGCCCTCTTACCACACATTAGATTTCCTGTAATGAAATAGAAGATCGCTTCACAGGTTGAGGTGCTAGAAATCACCATGAAGTTAGAGTCAAATATTGATTCAACTAACTAGTTTGTCTCTAGAGGTCGAATATATGAAGAAAGACAAGGGAAAGGATAAAAGAGAAGACATCTGGTGTGTGATGCCTCTGGAGAAGGCATTGTGGTTGTATTGATGCAGAATATGCACCCTCTTTCCAATGAGAGATGAAAGCTCAAGGGTCCTAAGTTACTTTACACTATCTACGACAAAGAGATTTTGGCCATCATGCACAACTTGGCCAAATTCCGACAATACTTAGTCAGTGCTATATTTATGGTAAAATCATATCAAAACAACCTTAAGTACTTCTGGGAACAGAGACGAAAGACAACATAAGTGGGTCAATAAGATACATTCCTATGACTTTGACATTGAATTCATCAAAGGGAAAAACAACATAGTGGTAGATGCATTATCCAGGAGGCCATCAGTCTATGCCATGACAGATGTATTAGTTGATTGGAAGGACCATTTTGTGATTGAATACTCAAAAAATCAGTTCTCTTGTCAGGTGATATAGGATTATAACTTCAGGGTCATAGAGGGAATCATCTACTACAAGGGCTGAATCTTTTTGGTTCTTGAATCAACCTTCAATATGGGACCTGATGAGATATTGAGAAGGTGTGTTATGAAGGAAGAGTGACCATTGATCGTTATAGAATATCATGAAGGCATCCCAAGAGGACATTACATAGGGAAAGCAACTGTCCAAAAGGTTCTTAGAGTTGGCCTTTGGTGGCCTACCTTACACAGAGATGCCACAGACTTTTACAAAGCTTGCAATGTATGCCAAAGAGTTGGGAAACCATCCAGAAGAGATGAAATGCCATTAGCACCACAAATGACCCTATAAGAACTTGATAAATAAGCTATTGACTTCATGGCACCTATAAACCCACCAGGGAAGCACACAGGAGCAAGGTACATAATTACTGTAACAGAGTACTTGACTAGATGGGTCGAAGCAAGAGAAGTTAATGACTCTAGTGCAACTACAATTGTGCGCTTCATATTTGATGACATCATAACCAATTTTGGATGCCCAAAGATCCTCATGAGAAATCAAGGCATACATTTCATAAATAAAATAGTTGACGACCTGACTGAGGAATTTGGAGTCCACCATTAGAAGAGCATGCCTTACCATCCCCAAGAAAATGGGACAGTGGAAGCATTCAACAAGATCTTGGAGACAACATTGACGAAGATTTGCAGTGTGAACATGGATGACTTTGACGAAGATTTGTAGTGTGAACAGAAGTGGCTCAATAATATACATGCCTATGACTTTGACATTGAATTCATCAAAGGGAAAAACAACGTATTGGAAGATGCATTATCTAGGAGTCCATCAGTCTATGCCATCATAGATGTATTAGTTGATTGGAAGGACCATCTTGTGATGGAAAACTCAAAAAATCAGTTCACTTGTCAGATGATAGATGGATAGGTACAGGATGATAACTTCAGGGTCATAGAGGGCATCATCTACTACAAGGGATGAATCTTTTTGGTTCCTGAATCAACCTTCAAGGCCAAGATACTATAGGCTTGTCATGACTCACCAGTGGCAGAGAACTAAGGGATTGGCAAGACTTATAGGAAGGTAAGGGAGAGGTTCTCATGGAAGGGCCTCAAAGAGGATGTGATGAGTCACATCAAGGAGTGTGATACTTGTCAAGAGAATAAGTGTGAGCACACTCATCCAGCGGGAATGTTGCAAATTTTACCCATCCCCCAAAATAAATGGGATATTATCTCTGTTGTCCCTTGGTTATGAAAGTAAGTGAAGATCAAGGAAGAAAAGGAAAAATGTGAACTGTGCAGAAGACAAAATGACTGCTACTGGGTCGAAGTGAGCAAAAGAGAAGAAAAGATGGAGCAAAGTAAAAGGAAGCAAGTTGTGGGATGAGGAGATCAAGGATGACATATCAGCAAGGAAGAAGGATTGTGGACAACTCAACAAGCACAAAAATCCATCGTTGGATGCTTTGGAGCATCGTGCAAGAAGGAAGGAAAGACAGGCTGGTGAAGCCCTGAAAATGCGGTTCAAGTTGACCTAGGTTTTTAGACACCTAGGTTTTTGGTATCTAGGGTTTTGACACATAGGTTTCAGCATTAGCATGTCGGTGAGTGATTGTAATGTATAAATAGAGGTCTAAAGGACCTGGGATGGGTTGTTGTGAAGGTGGTGTTATGATTTTTGTGGTTGTCTTTGTCATTGTGTGATCGAGTGAGTAATATTATCTAAGGGACAAGTGATGAGTATGAGAGCCTTCTGTACTGTAAGATATTCAACTGGGTTTGAATATCAACCCTGCATTTGGGTGCACAGGGAGGGGAGAGATAGAGAGGAGGAGAAAAAACATCTACAAGCTGAGAACACATACAAGAATTGTGTGCTTCACTTTAATATATTGTAAAGCACAGTTATGTGGACGTAGCCCTAGAGAGAGGGTGAACCACGTATACCTTTTGTTGTGTGTGATTGATGCTATGCTATTTTCCCTTTGATATATTGTTATTGCATTATTGTTTTAGATCTGATAGATAGTTGTGTGGAGTAGAGTTGAACTAGTAAGAGATATATAAATGTTGTGTCGTTCTAGTACTAGATCCACTTGGTATTCCCCTTGGTTGTAGACATCTCTGTCATGCAACCCCTCGATAGTTGATTTTGGTGAGAGGCTTTGGAGATCGCCATGAAGTTAGAATCAGCCCCTATGGGATAATCCAGCTCAAGTATGAGTTAGATCTTCAGTCATCTAACTAGTTTGTCTCTGCAGGTCGAAGATATGAAAAAAGACAAGGGAAAAGATAAAAGAGAAGAAATATGGTGTTTCAGATGAAAATCAGAAGGCCATGAAAAGGAACAGTGTCCCCTATTCCATGAATACTTCACCTCTGGATCTCCGATCCCTTTGAAGCATATCACCTTACCCTGGTGCGAAGTATGCAAAAATAGACATTGCACTGGTGAATGCTACTACATGAAAAAGTATTTTAGACACCCACAAATTTGTATTGCACGTTCTATAAGTCCATAGGACATGATGATAGGGATTGTAGGGCTTATTATATCATGCATGAAATATCAAGAGATATATACAAAATTTAAGGTGAAGTGCAACAAGAAGGAAACACTACGTAGTACAACTCCCCTAGGAGAGGAAACTTCAACCCTCGCTGTGGATTCAGAGGACGAGGACAAGAAGGAGGTATGGGTTGAGGATGAGGAAAGATCATCTGTTATAACTGTGCACAACCAGGACACCTCATAAGGGAATGTCAGGACCCTTACAAGACTTGAAGATACTGCAGCTCGTTTGAGCATGTTATAGAATATTGTCTTGTGTTGCTAGCTAAGCTTCAGGAGAGAAGAGGACCTCAAAAGAATCTGCAAGTACAAATGATATATGTTGAAACTCATGGAGAAAACCCTAGATTTTTTTATAACCAGAGGAGGTGCTGCTATCAGAGAAGACATAATGACCCAAGGTAAGACTACAGAAGACTCAGGAGTCTGGAAAGTTGTAGAGAAGACAAAAAAATTTGATGCAAATAAAGAAAGACAAATATTTGAGGAGGCAAGAAAAGAGTTCAAAGGAGATCGAGGCTCTTCATCAAAGACACAACCAAAATTAAGGGAATATGGAATGCCATAGGCATTTAATCAATTTTCTTTGCCAAGAGAAGGAAAAGAGGTAAGAAAGCTCACAAAATTTCTTTATACTTATATTAAGTTGATTCAAGATGAGGGAATTGTACAAGCACTACAAAATTTGATCAGAGAGTATGATCTAGGAAAGATAGACCCCTTACTTAATAGGGTAGTTGTTGGGCTCTAAATGTGTCCTAAAAACAACCTTAGTTTAACATTAATTTATCAACCTAGGGATTTGTCTTTTATCTCAAGAATATCGACAAAGTTTATGCAGGTAGCCTAAAATCGTGTAGCTAAACCAGATTTGATTTCATCAACAATCAAGTTCCTCAAACATTCACAAAAGATTATAAGAACTAAATGAGATTGAAATATGATTACTAAGATGTTGTAAAATGAAAGGAACTAATTAATCTAATTGAATTCACTTAACCATAAAGCGATAATTGAATCTAAGAAAGGACTTGCAGATTTAATCTATTAATCATGAATTTTAATTACTCGAAAGGGCATAGGGAATTATTCTATCTGTGGAAATAAATAACAACTGTATTCTAATCGGAGGGGACAACTAATGTAACTTTAACGGAAAGGAACAACTATCGCAACCTTAACTGAAAGGAACAACTAATGTAACTTTAACTGAAAGGAACAACAATTGTAAATTTAAAGCAAAGGAACAATGCAGGTGAAAATGTGAGGAACTGTCAAGCAACAAACTTCAGAAATGGAAATCATAACAACAATCATGAATACTTGATGAAATTCCTGTCTTCTGCAAACAATCATTAATTCATTGATATGCTTATGCAATTAAAATAAATATGAATCACGAAATAGAAATCAAAACTCTTGAACTGATATAATTACAAAACGAGAGAGTAGCTTCTTCAGACTGGGTCCTCGGTCTTCCGAAGTACTACTATGAGAAACTCAGAACACAGGGATGATAAAAACACTCAAAAATTTCGTTGATTCCATAACTGGTTAAACATTTACAACAACTGCTCACGTAGGGAAATTCTGAATCTGAATACTTAAAATGCAGTTTTTTCTATATGTTTTTTTTAATCTATTATCTTCTTATATATTACAATAGTTGGGTAAATCAAGCTATCCTGAGGATCAAAATATCCTCAGGATTGATTTACTATTATAAAATTACAATATAGCAAATGTATTATCTTCAAACTGCTTTGCGCCTAAAAGGTCTTCAATCTTCAATAGCTTGCGCATAGCCAAAATCTCTTTGGTCATCTTTGGCAATTATTTGTCCAATTCTGTAACAAAATCAAACCATTACAATCGTAATTTAGAATCTATTTAATAAAACTTAAATAACAACTTTAAGAGACATATTAATCATGTTATTTCCTATTTATTCCTAATTAATTGAAAAGTCAATCAGAATGATATCATAAACTATGGACAAAAAGGAAGATATTTATACCTTTTTCGTAACCCAACATCAGTACACCAAATCACTAAAAAGAGAAGGACAAAACAAGGAGTTACATTTGAATGCTCAGACAGGTGAATATGATATAGAGCATATGGTCCTCAACTTAGGGTCGGAAGTTAATGTCATGACGAAGCAAACCGGGGCACTAATGGGAAAACCTAAGTTGATCTATTCCCCTATCAGGCTTAGGATGGATAATTAGCAAGATGTAATTCCCTTTGGTAGACTGGAAAATGCCCCTGTGGACATCGATGGAGTAAGAACATTTGCATATTTTGAGGTAATTGAGATAGTTGATGATAGTTGTCCTTCCCCTACGTTGTTAAGAATTGATTGGGATTTTAATAACTCCACTATGGTTTATTTAAAGAAAAGACGAATGATATTTGAAAGAGATGGCCATAGGGTCATTGCACCCTTAGATCCATATGAAGTTCAAAGATACACAGATCCCATCAAAGAAGAAGACCACGCATATGAACTGGAAAACATATACAAATTAACAACCAGATAGTAATATTACATTAATCCTATGACCGACGGAAATTTAAGCTGGCGAAGTGACATCGGATGTTCATCAGACTCAGAAGAAGCACTGGAGAAATGGAAGAATAAGATGTATGAAGTATCTACAAGTTCACTGGATCGACACAACAGTAAGTAAATTACCCACCTTTGATGGTCTAAATCCTTTAGAAACCTTCTTGTTGGACTTTGAAGAAAGTGTACCAATGGAATAAAGATTGTTGGCAATGGATGAGGCCCTGAAAGAAACCCCAACAAGATGATGGGGGACACAAAAACAACATTATAGATTGGGTACAATGTTGTACCTTGATGACAACATGATTCTCAGCAAATGTAGAAGGCTACAAAGTTTGGTACATAGGTCGAAGCTGCCCAAAGGATCATGTGAGAAGTTGTGAGGAAACCTGGAGCAACATACCTCAAGAGAAGTGGGTGCACAAATTCATTAACACACTGGACACGATACCTATCAATTGGTAACTTCAAGTAGAGCTGCGCCTCATCACTATATATTGGGAAGGTATGACTCAAAATTTTGTAACCACCTTCTTATTTGAAAGTCAATATCCTTCATTAGATCAAGCATTGCAGATTGTAAGACAGAAAGTTTTCGAAGAAGCATCTAACCCCCCTTTGGATCAAGAAGAGGATGAATGGATTGCACCTCTACAGAAACTGCAAGGTTGTTATAACATCAATGTTGATGAAGATGATGATCCAAGAAAGGTGAACATCGCAAAAATAGAAGGCCAAAGATATGTGGAAGGACTAGGAGTTGAGTTACCATTCATTGGACAACCGATCAAGATTAAGAAGGTTAATATTGGAACATAACAAACACCAAAGCTTGCTAATGTTGTAGATTATTGGGATGTTTCCACTATTGACAAGATTACATAATTACTGCATGAATATCAGGACTTGTTTCCAACCAATTTCACTGATATGAAGGGAATTAAAAGGCCTATGGGAGAGATAAGGATCCCTTTGAAACCATATGCAAGAACAATCAAACAAATACCCTACAGACTGAACCCTAAATATAAGGAGAAAGTGAAAATTGAGCTCGACTGGATGTTGGAAGCAAGAATTATAGAACCTGTGGAGGAATCAGAATGGATTATCCCTATGGTGGTGCAAGATAAGAAGACGGGAGAAATAAGGATATGTGTAGATATCATGAAGCTGAATGATGTTTTTTGCATGATCCCTTTCCTACACCATTCATTGATGAAGTGTTAGATAATGTGGGAGGCCAGGAAGTATACTCTTTTACAGATGGATTTTCAGGATACCATCAGATCCAGATTGCTAAGGAAGATCACCACAAGATCACATTTGAAACAGAATGGGGATCCTACCAATATATAGTGATTCCATCTGGATTGAAGAATTCCCCAACCATCTTTTCCAAGGTGGTGGTCGAAACATTCAAGGAGTTTTTGCATAAATTTCTAGAAGCATATTTTGATGATTGGACTATTTTTAGTTTACTGAAAAATCATATTGAATGTCTAAGGCTAATGTTGGATTAATGTAGGCAGTGTCAAATTGCCTTGAATCTGAAGAAGTGCATATTCTTCTCACCATTTGGAGTGATTTTAGGTCATATCGTATGCAAGCAGGGATTTCTGGTAGACTCATCTAAAATTGCCATTATAGTTGATCTACCCTGTCCTACTTCGGTCAAACAGTTGCGCACTATATTGGGACACACAGGATACTACAGGAAGTTCCTTAAAGGATATTCCTAGATTACAACACCCATGGAGAAGCTTTTGAAGAAATATTGTCAGTTCATTTGGACATAAGAGTGCCAACAGAGCTTCAACACACTGAAACCAAAAATGGTTACTGCTCCCATTCTAGTCTTTCCAGATTGGAGCGAGGAGTTTCATGTGCATGTCGATGCATCTTCCATTGCATTAGGAGTTTTTCTCGCACATCCTAGTGAAGGAGATATTGACCATCCATTAGCCTTTTCTAGTAGGAAGCTATCAACAACAAAGGTCAACTACACCACCAATAAGAGAGAGGTGTTAGCTATGGTGTACGTGCTGCAGAAATTTCATGACTACTTGTTGGGAGGACACTTTAAAATGTTTACTAATCACTCTGCGCTGAAATACCTAGTCAACAAGTCATTGTTGGGGGGAATAATATGCATATCACTTTTGTCTTTCAGGAATATGACTTTGAGATCATAGTAAAACATGGAAGAATGAACAAACGTAGTGACCACTTGTCGAGGTTGGAACATGGAGAAGAACCCACCATCTTGGAGGATACACTACTGGATGCATAGTTATTGGCCATTAGAAATATTAATGACCACTTCATAGAAATAGTTGAGTTCCTATCAATGGGAATGGCCCCTAGTCAGTACACAATTCCTCAAAAGAAACAACTAGTAGTGCGTGTTACTGACTTTTCACTTATAGTTGGACAACTATACAAGATGGGCCCTGATCAGATATTGAGAAGATGTGTTATGGAGGAACAATGGCCAATGATCCTCATGGAAGCTCTTGAAGGCATCACATGAGGACATTATGCAGGGAAGGAAAGTACACAGAAGGTTCTTAGAGCTGGCCTCTGGTGGCCTACCTTACACAGAGATGATAAAGACTATTACAGAGCCTGCGATGTATGCCAAAGAGTTGGGAAACTTTCCAGAAGAGATGAAATTCCACTAGCACCACAACAACATTTGAGAAATGGGCCATTGATTTCGTGGGACCTATAAACCCTCCAGGAAAGTGCATGGGAGCTACGTACATCATTACTGTGGAATAATACTTGACCAGATGGGATGAAGCAAGAGAAGTTAAGGACTATAGTGCAACTACAACTACACACTTCATATTTGATGAAATCATAACCAAGTTTGGATGCCCAAAGATCCTTATGAGTGATCAAGGCACACATTTCCTAAATAAGACTGTTGAAGCCTTACATGAGGAATTTTTAGTTCATCATCAGAAGAGCACACTTTACCATCCACAAGAAAATGGGAGAGTTGAAGCATTCAACAAGATTCTGGAGACAACACTAACGAAGATTTGCAGTGTGAACCAGGATGGTTGGGATTTAAGAGTACCAACAGTACTTTGGGCCTATAGAACCACTTGTAAAAAATTAACAATGCATACCCCCTTCAAGTTGGTTTATGTTCTAGAAGTCATTGTTCCAATGGAATACCTGGTGCCAAGCTTAAGAATTGTTTCCTTTACAGATATGGATGGCATTGGCGTTGTTCAAGAAAGGCTCGCGTAGTTGGTTGAACTCGAAGAAGATAGATTTATTGCAGGATTCCATCAGCAAGTACAGAAGGAAAGAGAGAAGGCCTATCATGACAGGCACACCAAGAAGAAGGAATTCAAGCAAGGTGATCTAGTGCTAGTATATGACAGTAAGTTCATTAGGCATCCTGGGAATTTCAAAATGCATTGGCTCGAGCCATATGAGATCACCTATGTTACGGAAGGAGGAGATGCACAACTGAATACTTTGAAAGGAGAAAGGAAGGATGGATTAGTGAATGGGATTCAACTGAAGTTGTACTATGACAATTAGCTACCTCGCAGCTCTAAGTAAAAGAATAAGGAAATGGATCTAGGTACAAGGTGTATTTGAAACTAGGGTACCAGACATAGAAAATACAGTCTGCACAGGAAAAAGGAAGGAGGCATAGAGAGGAAAGAAAAGGCTGCACTGCACAGTATGAAGTCGAAGTAAAGAAAAAATATCATACCTGAAGAGCCTCGGTACAAGTCACAGGTGAGTGTTGGGGACCTGTTTCCCCTTGGTTACAAAAGTAACCAAATAACAAGGAAGAAAAGGCAAAATGTGAACTTTGCGGAAGACATAGTGACTGTTATTGGGTTGAAGTGAGAAAAAGAGAAAAAAGGATGAAGCAGAGTTCGAGAAAGAAAGTCGTTGGATGAGGATATCAAGGATGACAGATTAGAAAGGAATATGGATCGTGGACAACTCAAGAAAGAGGAAAAAGACATCATTGGATGCTTTGGAGCACTGCGCGAGAAGGAAATAAAGATAGGCTGGAGAAGCCCTGAAAATGCGGGTCAAGTTGACCTAGGTTTTTAGACACCTAGGGTTTTTTTATCTAGGGTTTTAGAAACCTAACGATTTGGTATCTAGGGTTTTACACACCTAGGGTTTTGGTATCTAGGGTTTTTACACTTAGGTTTCGGCCTAACGTTGTCGGTGAGCTATTGTAATGTATAAATAAGAACCTAGACGAGGAAAGAGGGTTAAGTTCTAGTTCTAGCTTGGTTGTTGACATAAGTGATTATTTTGAGAGAAAGAAGTGCTAAGTGTAAAATCCTTCTGGTATTGTAAGATCTTCAGCTGGGTGCGATGGTTATGTGGATGTAGGTTAGGGAGAGAAAGAGAGGAGAAGAAAGAATATCTGCTAGCTAGAGCACAAACAAGAACTGTATGCTTCGTCTTCATATAATATAAAACAAGGTTATGTGGATGTAGCCCTAGGGAGAGGGTGAACCACATATATCTTGTGTTGTGTGTGATTGTTGTTGTGTTCCTTACTCTTTGATATATTTTTATTGTGCTACTGTGTTAGATGTGTGAAGTAGATTTAAGCTGGCACTTGATACATAAATGTGGTGTATTTTGGTAATAGATCCACTTGATATTCCCCTTGGTTGTAGACATCTCTGTCCTGCAACCCCCTCATAGTTTATTTGGGTGAGGCTACATCTGCTTTGTAGGTATTTCCGAAAGGGCCAGTAGCTAGGGATTTTTGGTGCACTCTTGAGGCTGAACCCTAGGTCTAAGCCTCTTCTAACAATAGGTCAACCTAGTGCTCAGACAAGTGAAATGGTGTAGATGAGCGGGAGGAAAGATGAAAAAGTGGTGTTATGATGGGAGCAGATGATGGATTTTCAAAAACCCCCCCAGTGGCAAACCAAAACCTACGGACACAAGCTTACTAGGGCATCGTGTCATTCCCCCCATACTCGGTCAAGTGGGAAAGCATAAGATCCAATCATTTGTTAGAAAAAAAAGGAATTGAATGCACATATTCAAAGGTTTTGATGATCAAAGTGACACATACCATGATACCCAAACTCATTACCTCATGGAGCAAGAACCATCTCTAACACAAGACCAAGCCGATGGTGATGGATGTTGATGTTGTTGGCACGGTAGAGGCATTGAAAGTGAGAAAATATGGGCCCTCCAAGGCCATGATAAATTCGATCTGGCTCTCGGTACTCCATGTCTAGGACCTATGGGCATCGAGACATGATATCCTAGCTATTCCTAAAAGTGGGGGATAACAATACTAAAATAAATATTGTACTTGCGAAAGATATCTTTTCTTGTTGCTTTGTTCTGGGCAGGCACAACTTAATACTTCACTACTTTATTGGTTGAAATCCCGAGAATTTATGATCAGTGTGACTTGTGAGAGGGGGAATTTTTATAGAAACCTTAACCTTTTCCTTCCCAAACCCGCAGGTCACCGGGGACGTCTCTCCTGGGCCATCAACCCTAAATAGAAAGAGCCATCCTATTAAGGTGGCAGTGATATGAAAACCTTTGTTACACCAATTTTCTTTTCCTAAACCTTATCCTTTGGAATAAGTAAAAATTGTACGATAACAAAGATGACTCTTCCCCTACTAGGGTGTCCTCTCTCTCCCACTACTTTAATTTTTGTTACAAACTTTAACTTACAACCATTAGGGCTACATAACCCTAGCTTCTAACTCCCTCTTATGTCACAAACTAACCCTAAGATTTCTCTCTAACTTCATTCACCTAGTCTACTGACTGGGGCGCCCTTTTTGGGCTAGTTCTTGGCAAATTTCTGTGGTTGATTTTGTTGTTTCATGCCTTTGAATGCTACATCCATAAATCTGAAATTTTCTGCATAAAATACATGTTATAACAATTTTCTTTATTTAGATACAAAGTGTGATATCTAAATCATAATTGATTTCCTAATTCACTGATAATATCATTGGTTAATCTTATGTTTTTACATACTGATTTAGATGTCTTATTTTTTGATATAAATTTTCATCTGCTTCTGCAAATTAGGGACATCAATCTTAACTTTCTGATCCATACCAACATATATCATTGCAAGGTGTCTTTCTTTGTGTCTCGAGTAGGTACAATCATCCGGAGAAGTACTACACCTTTGGGGCAACAATCACTTGACTTACAAAGCATCTCTTTCCACATCTCACTCCACTTAGATTTGAATTCTATGGGTTCCACTTTCATCATATATCCATATACATCTCATTTTCCCTAGGGTCAATTGGATCACCTCCCTAGAGTGACCTAGTCACCCTTGAAGTGTGGGACATACATCGAGGTGACATTGGGTGTAGGATTTCCTAGTTTTAGCACTTGCTTTTGTGGTTGGGTTAGGATTTTCCCAACCTACAACCTATGCTATAACATGACTCACTCTTCACATCACATTGAACTCCATTCTCCCAAGTCCTAGCAATCTTAACCCAGGGAAATCCCATTCATCCAGTTTGAAGTGAAAGAGGGTTGGTGAGGTGAAAATGGCCTCCCTCTTGGTTACAATGAATCACATTTGAGATTTTGGACTTTATCTCTATAATTATGAGTTTTTTTATAACATTTTCATGCCATTGTCGGGCACAAAGTCCATTTTCCAAAAAAACGACATTGTAGGAGTTTTCAAATTTGAAGGTTTTTTCCTTGCGACTCCATTGGAGGAACGAAGACCTTGTTTTTTACATATTTTGAAGGATTTATGCTTGTGAGGTGAGACAGACATAATTGTGAAGGCATCCACACCTCAACTTGGAGACCCCATCATGATAAGGTACACAAATTTCATTTATTGTTGAGCTCTCATGTTAAAACTTGCACGTGATGAAAGATGGATCCTTGGGAGTTGTATGAAATGTATCCCACTCTCGATATTAAGGACACTCCAGGATACCTAAATAAACCTCCTCCCAAATATGATAAGAATATCCCAAGACTCAATGGTGATCCTTGTGTTTTCATCCCACATGTCTTGTCACTTGTGAGGTATGTATCCATGTTCTAAGGAAGACATGAATATCTCTTGATAAGGTCATTTTTACTCTCATTGGGGAAAAAGCATAAGGATTGGGTTAAGCGCTCTTGGAGTCCAAAGAGTAAACCATATCTCAAGATCTTTTTTGAATAATTTCTCAAGGGTTGGGGTCCAAAATCCCATATTTTTGAAGACACATATCAGGACTTACTGGCAGCCCTGCAGGAGGAAAGATTTCTTGGATTTTTGGAAGTTGATGAAACTGCTAATTCTACAGGTTATTATGAGGAACATGTTCCAATATATAGCCTCATAACAATATTTTTCGATGTCAAAGAAGAGATTTATGATGATTCAAGTGAGAATTCCATTGACCGTAATGTCTCCTCCAGTGATGAAGTTTTTGAGGGATATTATGATCATTATGACATTGTTGCTAAAGAGGACAACCTAAACGGTTTATCGTTGATTGAAATTTCTAATAATGGGATTGGTGAGCAGTCTGCGGTAATTCTATACCAAGAATATGAAGGTATTCTTCACCTTTTAAAGAATGACATGGGAACAAGATAATATGTGGGCATCCCTTGAGCATAATAACTGAGACAATACTTCATGAAAAAATTGAAAATTTCAGTGTCCAATAGAGGTATGATGATACTTCTCCTGATTTTTTGGCAGCCATAAGGAAAGAATCTCTTGTCAACCTTTCTCATGAAACAATCACAAAAAATGATAAGGATAGTTATGATGAGGGAAACAAAGAATATGTGCCAAGTTTGGCAAAGAACGAAAATAATTGTGTTGATGACTGATGTCTGATTCCATCACACTATTGTGTTTTTACATATGGCCATGAAGATGAGGTTTTCATGAAAGAAGAAATACCTATTGTGGTTTGTGAAGAGAAATGGGAATATTTTGAAGAAACACCAAGATCCCCATCTCTGGAAATTGCAAGGCCTAAAACATTTGGTACTGAAGTTTCCTCTCCATAAAGATCCCATGCTAATTTGAATGCATAGATGATTTTAAGGATGGAAATTTGTTTTAAAATGTAGAAACCTTGGCGAATCTTACTAACCCTTTATATGCCAACTAGAAATATTTGGCGATATTTTTGTAAAAATATTCAAATTTATAAGGATTTTATATAGTTTTTATAAAATTTTGGCGATTTTTAAGGTAAAATAATTTTATCCTAAATAATTTGGGCGAATCATTTTTAAAATAGTGAATCTCGTTTTTGGAAAAACCATGGAAAATTAGCCCAGGAGCGAAATTTAGCCCCTAAAATCATCCATGTTTGAATGGTCATGAAGATCAATATATTATGGATAGAATTGATATCACATGGGAATGTCCTCAACAGGATTTTGAGGCACAAATGAAATGAAATTCAATCTGTTGAAATGTGTATTAAAGGAAATTTTGTTCGTGACAAAGTTGTTAGCAATGCATATTTTTCAAGAATTTCAATGCTAGTAGCATCTCCTTGTGTAAGTGATCTTGGGAGAAGTTTCAATTGCATAAAATACATGGATTCCAGAGAAAAAATCCAGTGGTTAGGAAGTGCAAATTCAGCATCAATAAGTATGAAAGAAGGTATGGGAATTCAGGTTGGAGGAGAGGTTGTTGCAGAATAAAAAATTCATAAAAAAGATTGCAAGGATCAGATAAAACGCATAAAAGTGATGAGGTAGAAGAATTTATCCCTCCTGGTGAAAGTGGTATGGATCTTCTTGCCAATGATGAAGCAATGGCTATCCATGATTCATTGGCAAGGAGTGTTGCTACATTAGATGGCTCTAGCAGTGAAGATAGTCTGAATCTATTTATTGTTGAGATGCATATTCAAGTACTAATTGACATACACCTTACCTTGGTTCCATAAATTGATGCATCTTGTAAAGTAGAGCAGGGGATGGCTCTTGTAAAAGAGTCTATAGAAGTATCAAATGAAACTTTTACTAAAGAAAATCATTTTGGATATAAGAAATATTTTTCTTCTCCTAAGCATGCTTTGGAACATGCCAAACATGAGATTGATGTATGTGATGACACTGATCTTCGAAAGGGTGGCAGTGTGTCTGACCTAGTTGTGATGCTAGTGTCTAGGAATGATTTAAATAACCATGTAAGACAACACAAGCATTTTCGTGATTGTTAGCAGAGTCTAGATAGGTTTTTCTTAAGGCCGGAAATTTAATTAATTAATTATGATGAAAAAATGTAAAAGCTAGGTCCCTGGGCTTTTGATAGGGGTATTTGTATTCAAAAGAAATGGAATGAGACTCCCTACACTCTTGGACCAAGTTTCAACTCAGTCAGACAATGTTTTCTAGGGTTTTTTCCACTTAGGAGTCTTAGTTAGATAAAAGCAATTTTAATTGCTAAACCCAAGACATGGGAAAATGTCATTTTTGTAATAAGTGATCAAATAAGGTAATGTAAAGGTGAAAAATGGTTGAGAGAGACTCCCTAACCTACACAAACCCCCTTTTCCTAAACTTTAACCATGTCCTAACTCACTTTCATTTAATTCACCATTGAAAAGTGTGCCCCCCTTAGGGAATACGCCCTTCTCACATGTGGGAGTTGGAAACTCATTTAATAATGGGTTATGGGCCCCTGTTGTGGGGAAATTATACCCTACAGACTAATAATCTAGGGCTTAAACTTGCATGCAGATCATGACCCTTCAGAAATTACTTTTAACCTTCTACCCCAACCTAAAACCCTTTTTCACATGCAAACATGGAAAGAACCTACTAACCTTTGTTATCGACGTTTGGTGTAGATCCTCCGTTGCACTTTATCTCCTTGCTTATGTTGTTCCTTCCAAAGACGATCCTGCAATCAAGACAAAACACTATGCATGCATGCTATTATTCTACTAGAGGGTTAGAGATTAAGAATAAATCAAATAAAACACATAAGACTCGTGCATTGGGATGGGAAAAGTACTCTTTATTAATCTCAAGATGAATCAACTTACAATGATAATAGAGATCGGCCACCGTTCCTTGATCTTGATCCTGGACTCCTCCTCTTCTTTGTCCTCCAACTGCTTTGCTTGAATTCTCCTAAAGCTTGAGGAAAGGCTAAAGGGTTGGGACAAAACGGATTCGGCAATTGGGAAGAGTTTATTTGCTATGATTTTCCTCCTTGAATAGTACCCCTACCCCTTATTTTATAGGCTAGAAGGAGCTAGGGTTTTGGATGAACTCTTGGCCATGCACGGCTGGGAGTTCCAGTTAACTGACCCAAAGATTTTCGTTTCGTCGGAAACTTTCCTGTTTTTGTGCTTTGTTAGGTAAACGCGGGTTGTAGTGGGCTAGCCAGTGTTCCAACACGTGCAGTATAAGGCCTGCCAGCATTCCAACGCGCCTAGTAATGGGTTAGGGCGTGAGTTACTTGATTTAAGAGGTTTTTCAAGAGTTTATCCAGCATGGCTTTGGGAAGGAAGAGATATGAGTTGTCCTGATGCCAGGTAAGCATGTGAGGTGCAATTTAGGGTTATAACAGATGCCCCCTAATGTGTGAGGTCAGAAGAGCATCTGATGGCCGAAATACATTACCAATTCTTTACCAATCTGTACTGATATGATGAATGAGTGAGCCCAGGAATCAGGAATCAGGAGGTGTCGTCTGCAAAAAATATCAAATGTCTCACCGAGGCGATCATACCCATGCTCGAAATAGAAAAGAACCATGGCTACCAATCAAATACATTGTAGATCCATGTCAAATAACTATGAAGAGTAGGCGTGAATAATACACAGTGGAGCTACATCTCGAAACCAGAAAGATATACATATAAAGTATCCATTTCCCAGAAGCTGATTCGGCCTGATGGTTGTACTTCAGAGCTCGAGCAACAACTTCAAAATATTCTAAACTCGGGTAGGAGTGTAATATGAGTGTATGACTGCACTACCCAGAGGTCTTCGATGGCTCGTCGGTTGTGGACTTGATAATCTTGATGATCGGACTGAAGGCTTCAGTGATTTCAAACAAAGACTTGATTGGACATTCAGGATGGCCGGGTATGCGGACAAGAGACATTTTGCAGAGGGGCCGACTCAGGCTAAGTGACAAACTTCCCTTGGACAATAGCACAAGAAGTGATAAGACTCAGGCAGCATATCTGTTAATCATAAGTCTACGAAGCAGGAGGCAACGCAAACTCTCCATATGTTTGGAAGAGTAACCAAACGGTGGAGGACACAACTCAATATAGCGAGAAAAGCTTCCTAAGGTTGTACTACATCCCAAAGTCTGATGAATCAAACGGTCATATGTGCTTTATCCAAGGGCGACTCATGATGCTGCCAATAAAGAAAATAATTTTCCCATCCTCTTTTTGGGGTATATATGATTTTTTTTGTTCCTTTTGTTGATTTGGAAAAAAGAATAAAGGAATATTACGTTACAAGGGAGGAACGAGTATAGAAAACATACAAGTTCAAGGCGCAAGGACAAGACTGATGTTCTAAGGAAATGATACTCAGGAAAAATCCTCCAGTGGCCAAAGGTGTTAAGACGCAAAGGAAAACTGTTACTAGGCTGAAGGGTAAAGGATGCAAATGCGGTTGATAGAACACACAATGGTAACGTCCTTCGATGTAAGTTTAACGAGCCCGAAGAAGGGAAGCTCAGTGATTTTTCATGTTTAGAGAGTCTGAAAAAGAATAAAAGGAAACTCCATTGGGGTACCTCTTTCGACAATAGTCTAGTCAGTTCGAAAAAGGGGTAAACTAGCACCGATTAGACGTCAATTCAAAACCATTTTAACGAGTTTGACAAGGACAAGATCACTCGACTATTTTTTCAATTTTAAGGAGTCTAAAAAAAGATTAACTATGGACTCCATCAGGAATATTCTTCTGGATCGTTTTAACGAGTGTGAAGGAATAAATTCACTCGGCAATACTTTCAATTTTAGGGAGTCTGAAAAGAGCTTAACTATGGACTCCGGGGGGGTTTCTTTTTCGTAAATTTAGTCCCTCAGGCCCGAAAAAGGAATAAAATTATACCTGAGGATACTCTTCTAAAGAATTGAAATTCGATAGAGTATTCCTTTGTTCGTACAGTTGACCGTCCGGACCGAAAAAGGGGTAAAATACCACCAGATAGACGTGACTTCAAATTTCAGTTTAACGAGCGTGAAAGGTCACAAGATCGCTCGGCAATCTTTTCATGTTTAGAGGGTCTGAAAATGGCTTAAAAGGAGACCCGTTATGATTTGGGAGTCCGGAGGGTAAGACAAAGAGTGAGAAAGACCCATGCAAATGAGGCTCAAACTCGTATTCCGGAAAGGCTATACAGACTCCTGAGCCTACAGTGTTGTTAGAAATGGCATGGACACCATAATGCAACCAGGAACTACCTAGGGCATCCATGTTTTGGCAAGCTCTACCACCAAGTTGCGACACTTCTAGAGTAGATATGACGGTTCCGTGTCACAACCAGATGGGATCGATCCTATATTGTAAGAACAAAAAGGCAACGAGATGCAACAGTGGGGATGAAATCCTACCCTATATGCTCAAGTTGATTTTTGAAAAAAAAATTATGGACCGTCCATATATATATTTTTTATTTTCTGAAACTCAATGAAAAAATGTCCCAATACCTGATCAAATCCCTCCCATATAACTCCTGAACCACTCAAAATGGTTTTTGGTATAAAGAAACTGATAAAAGGGCCCAACAGAGTGACAAAAGGAGGCCAAAAAGTCTATAAATAGAAGCTGGCAGCTCATTATCACCATTGCTGATTTGGAAATTGACTCTTGAGCCAAAAGACCCCCTTTGCCAAAGATCGTGATTCCGGGAGCTTCAGTGGATGAAACAGACTTCTGCTTGGAACAAGTAAGTACAAACTCCCCTATCTTTCATTTCAATACTTCATTTATTGTATTTAAGTTGGTTTTGGGGGCAGCCATCGACCCTCAAAAGGTCGGCCCTAGTAAAACGCGGGCTGTCCAGGGACAGCCCTCGGGTGCCCCCGTGAGATTGAAATTTTGATTGAATGAAGACTTAACTCCCCCTTTTTGCTTTGTGTTTTTGGCAGGATGTATGTTCAGTGGAGGGAGAGGGAGCACGAGGCCGCCAATGAGGCAGTGGCTACAGATCCGAATGTTATGGCCGTGCTGTTGCAGTGTGGCTTGGTAAAAAAATTTATGTGTCCGTTTATGCGCGCTCAACCCAGGCTACTGAATGCCTTGGTTTATTATTGGAACCCAAATGCAGAGGCCTTTATGATAGAGGGGAAATGCTTGGTTCCCACCACCGAGGACATCTACTTTTTGAAGGGCCTCTCGAGGAGAGGGGAACCCGTCAACTTTCAGGCTTTTCCTGCGGGGCTGAGCAAAGTCTCGGAGTTGATAGAGGAATATTGTGTGGCTGGGACCAATCAGAGGACTTCCTTGATACCTATTAGTAGTATCACCAGCCTTACCCTTCAGACTATCTTATCACTCATTGGGCGAATTACCGGCTCCACTACGGTGCATCAGGCTTCGCGTGCACAGATGAACTGTGTGATTCAGTGCATGAATGCACAAATTTTTGACTGGAGTACTACACTACTGGCAAGCATTACAGGTCAGTTGACAGCTTGAAGACAACGGACGCATAGGAACTTCCGGTTTGGGACCATCCTATGTTCGTTTTTCTTTGAGAGAGTTCCATGTTTCAGTCCTTGGATGACAGTATGAGGACATCTGGCTACTTTCCCCGGAGTGTGCAGATGGGCAGCGTTGCTGCCGCGACAGGGTGGTGGGAGGACCACAGAGGCCTTTAATGATGACCTTTTTGCCTGGCTATCACGACATATCCCAACGATTGAGGATTACCCATATGTAGGGATCGATTTTTCCAGAGATCCAGCGATACCAGTGCCTCCTGGTGAGGAGCAAGGGGAGATGGGTAAGTCTCCACCTGTACAGTTTTTTTGTTTTCATATGTAATTTTTATGTCTTTTTGATATATATGTCATGTTTTTGTATAACAGAGTTTTTGACGGGTGAACATTGTGTTGCGTGCAGATGTGGGACCCATGCGACCTGCCGATTATGCACGGAACAGGCACCGCCCACGGCTAGAGGCCGCAGCTACCGCCGCCAGGGGAGCAGCAGTAGCAGGGAACCTCCCAGTAGGAGAGGCTGAGAGGGCTCTTAGGTGGATTGAGAGGAACTTCACTGAGCTCATTCGCACAGTTCCCATGGTAGAGATAGAGGACTTGTTGCCCTCCATGCAGACTCATATTGTGGGGGTACCTTGGACATGGGTCCAATTGTTTAGGCATTTGGGTCATGCTGTATTTGAGTATAACATGGCCCATATGCCCTGAACAGACTTTTAGACTTTTATGTGCCACGAGCACCAATATGTATATATTTCTTGAGGGCATAATCCCGGTGACTCATTATGGTTCCCACTTTTTGAGGCGCTTGCGCCCATCTATGTACTCTGAGATTTTCGGATGTTTATATATGGTTTTTATTTCTTTTCTGTGTCTTTATGGATTATGTGTGCAAAAATTTATTTACATGTGTATGGTCATGATCTTTTTATGTGTGAGCAAGATGCCAATCTAAAATGTGAATAGCTAGAGTATTTGTGATTTGATTTAGACTCCTAGGAACATGGAAATATGTAATATAATCAAAGTTGCGTTCCAAGAGACGTACCCTAACGAATCGTCAGTGTAAAGTTGGGTCATGCACCCGGTATATTTTGTTTAGCTGTGACACAACTAGTTGAGCGTCTAGATAGACCCGGAGATGAGAGATACCTAGTGACAAAGTGTCACGAAGAAACTCAATAATTGCGCTATACTCAACAACATTGTTTGTGGTGTCACCTAAGCATATTCCTCCGAAAGATAACAACTGACCCTGTGGTGTAAAGATTACCCAAGCTGCGGAGGCAAGCCTCTGCGTGTGTCGACTAGCACCATCCGCATACCCAATGAACACCTCGGACTCACTTGACATCTACCATAGTGATGAAAGATAACATTAATGACATGTCCATGACACGTTTTTCAAAAGAAATGTAAAAAGGTAATAGCACAAAGACTATACATATGTTACAAAAAGTTTCCCACAGTGACCGTTCTCTGATTAATACTTCTTGAGGTAGAGCCCATTCCTAGGCTCCGCCAAAGCGTTCCCTTCAAAATCGACCAAATGATAAGCACCCTTCTTTAAAACCTCTTTAACAATGAATGGTCTGAACCACATGGGTTTAAACTTCCCTGCCCCCAGGGGGTCCTTATCTTGGTCGTAAACCAGGACAAGGTCGCCCTCAGAAAAAACCCGAGGATGCACGGACCTATCATATTGACACTTGACCTTATGCTTATGAGCCTCGGTGGCCAGGGCCACATCGCGATGCTATTCATCAATCTACTCAAGGTATACTAACCGTTCTTCAAGTGGAGAAGTGTCTGGCAATAACTGTACTGCCAATTTTAGAGATGGAATTTGACATTCAATGGGAAAGACTGCCTCTAGCCCGTAAATGAGTTGGAAAGGTGAGAAACCAGTTGCAGTCTTAATTGATGTTCGGTAAGCCCATAATGTTGAGTATAACATCAAATGCCAGTTGGATTTGGCTGAGTTGATGGTTCGCTGTAGCATTGTATTAAGAGTTTTATTAACAGCTTCCACCTGCCCATTGGCTTGGGGATAGTAAGGTGAGGAATGTTCTTGCCATAACCCAAGCTTTGATGTTAACTCGGACATCATTTGGTTCTGAAAGTGACTGCCATGGTCAGTGACAATCTCTCTCGGGACGCCGAACCGTGCTATAATTTGGTGAAATAAGAAGAGAGTTGCAGTCTCTCCATCATCTTTGAATGTCGGCATAGCTTCGACCCACTTAGTGAAGTAGTCGACAGCTACAATGATATAACGGTGCCCCCTTGATGATGGGGGGTTGCATGTAGTGTAATCAATACCCCATTTAGTGAAAGGACCGACGGTGATGACCGGAAACATGGGAGCAGGATGTGCCCTCATCTTCCATGAGAAGATTTGGCACGGATGACACTTCTTGACCAACTCAATACAATCTTTGATAAGTTTGGGCCAAAAGTAACCTGCTCATAAAATCTTTTGGGTTGTTGCCAAATCGGATAAGTGACCGCTACAAGCTCCTATATGAAAATTGTTAAGCACTATGACGGCCTCCTCATGGGTGAGACATCGATGCAAGATGTAGTCTACACCTCTCCGATACAACGTATCATTGAGTATGAGATAGTTCTTTGCCTGATGGCGTATCCGCCGACGCTCATCACGAGAAGCAGAGGTGGGGCACTTCAAAGTCTGGAGATAGATCAATATATCTCCGTACCAGGGGTCTGAAGATTCAATCAAAAACATATCCCCCCGGATAGGCGATTCCTCAAGCACAACGTCACCTAACTCAACTGGAAGCTCTGAGATAACTTCTGCAAAGACCAACAACTTTTTGGACTTGGCTGAAATGAAGTCTAAGTCAAATTCTTGGAGGATTACCATCCATCTACTAATTTTTCCGCCGATAACTCATCGTGTCAACATGTACTGGAATGGATTCACGACGGCAACGACAGTGGTCTTATGAAACAGAACATAGTGACGGAACCATTGAACATCATGAACTGCTGCCAACGCAAGTTTTTTGAGATGGGTATAATTAAGTTCCAGGCCTACAAGGCCTCGGCTTAGGTAATAGATCACGTATTCAGAAAACGAATCATCTTCCTGAACTAAAACCATGCCTATGGTTGACTCTGCGGTAGGCAGATATAATAGGAAATCCTTGTTATAATTTGGTGGCTGTAGCAGAGGTGAGATTGTAAGGGCGTGTTTCAATGCGTCGAAAGAGCACTGCGGTGCTTCGTCCCAGAAAAAGGGAACATCTTTCTTCAGTAAATGCATGAAGCCCTTGGTGATTTCGGCATAGTTGGCGATGAAGCATCGTAAGAAGTTCGCCTTGCCTTGAAGACTTTGAAGTTGTAAGATTGTGCGTGGGGGGGTAACTGGACTATTCCCTCCACCTTAAGAGGATCCACCATGATCCCTGTTGTTGAAATGATGAAACCTAACAAACCTCCTAACGTGATGCAAAAGCTGCACTTGTTGGGATTCAAGAGAATCCTAAAGTAGCGACAGCGTTCGAAGATTAGTTGGAGGTGCATAGGATGATCCTTTTGCTTGCGAGAGCGTGATGCTAAATCATCTATATAGGCCTCGACTATATGCTTGAGGTCATGAAATGTAAAATACATGGCCCGCTGGAAAGTGGCTCCAACATTTTTGAGGCCAAAAGGCATCTTACGATAAGCGAATGTACCCCACGGACAAATGAATGTCGTTTTGTGTTGGTCCTCGGGTTTGATTTGGATTTGGTTATAGCCCGAAAAACCATCCATGAATGAAAAGGCTTCACAATCAACGCACTCATCAATGATCTGGTTGATGAATGGGGTTGGATAATTATCTTTTGGACATGCCTTGTTCAAATCACGAAAATCGGTACAGACACGAATCGTGCCTTTTTTTTTTCGACTGGCACGGGATTTGACACCCATTGAGTCAAGTGAATAGGGTATATGAACCCTGCCTTAAGCAATTTCTCAACCTCATCTTTGATGGCTGCTGCTTTCCTAGGATTAACTGGATGAAGTTTCTGTCGAACAGGCTTAGCATCAGGATACGTAGTGATCTCATGTTCAACTATTTTCGGATCGATGCCTGGCATTTCCTCATAAGACTAGGCAAAAATGTCGCGGAATTCTTTGAAAAGATCTGTGTAAATCTGAATCTCTTCAGGGGAGAAATCCGCTCCGACAAATACATTCTCCACGACGCCAATGGTCTGGGAGATTTTGATAGGTATGGTTGCAGTGATAGTCACCATATTTCCCTCTGCATAAATTTCCTGTGTAGCTAAGAGGTTAATGGGACATGGTTGATCTCCCGTCATGGTGATAGTGAATTCTCCTACCTCGATTCGGTGTAACTCTGGGAGGAAATATTATCTATGATGAATATCTTCCCAAGGTCTGTCTGGACTAGTCATTGCTTCAATTATAGCTTCGTCAGAAGGCAAGAATAAGTCTAACAAATTGGTGGTAGCAAGAGAACCCTGAGCCCAGATAGGCTCTGGAAGTGGATCTAACTCTTGTGCGGGAATCAGATTGGGAGTAGCTGAAGTCTGCTGGACTAGAGAGTACGCTACTTCAGCGGCTGACAAGGGCATGGACATGCCAGTTTGCCCTGTCTCATCCATTATGGCCGATGGGGAAGGAAGAATCCACAGATTCTGAAAGTAAGTCGTGCAAAATGACGAAACACGAAAAATCTTAGCCTTGTGGTGGGTTGATATAAACTTGACATCGCCATGAGGAGGTGGATAATTGAAAGTACCCATCAAAGATGGGCACAAACCAACTCCTATGTTGACGACACCATCTTGAGGATTATCTATCATGGGAACCGTGGATGCCCCCAAGGCTGGGTCAGGTCGAGAGAAGGATAACTGATCAATGGTGACTATCCGGCCTTCATGTGGAAACAATAAGACTCTTGAAAACTGTAGCGACCACTGCTTGCATTGCATAAGTCCAACTACGACCTAACAATAGATTGTAGTCGATGGGGGCATCGACTACCTCTACTTCGACGCACACAGTATTCCCCCCTAACTGCACAGGGAAAGAAGGAATGATGCCATGCGGTCAGAAAGAACGACCATCGAACGCAGTGAGGAGAGTAGGTGACGGAGACAACTCAGGTTGACCAATGGCTTTCCAGCATGCTAACGACATAATTCAAGTCGAAGCGCCCTCTTCTACCACCGTGCAGAAGATATTCCCTGTAAAATATTTCGTGGGATGAGCCACTACTATCTGAAACGTGACGTGGTAAGGAAAACGAGGTTTCAAGTCAGTCGTATCTAACATGATGGTACCTGGGTTACAAGTCTCAGTAGAGCCTAAAGCAGTCAACAAGGCTTTCCTATGAGCAGGGAAACTTTGGAGGACCTCCAAAGAGGACATAGCACAAGGGGTTTGTGATAAATCTTCCACCATAGAGTAGTTCTGGGCGGCCCTTGCATTTGGATTGTGAGAAGCTTGCTTGAACGCACCTTTTGGAATGTGTGTCATTGTTTCACCCAACGTCTTCTCGATCTGTAGAGGAAGAGAGGGGATCTCGACTTATTTTCCCTTCTCAAAGGCACTTGGTTTACTATAGTCGTACGCTCTAGTTGTTATTAAAGCATCACTTTTAACCATATATACGTTCGTGGAAGATGAATTGTTTCGGGGAGGGCAGTTTTATTGGCTGCCCCCCTCGACACTTGTAGAGGCTTGAGTTAAATTTTTCCCATGCTGAAAGGGATTAGTCAACACAGCTTGTTGTTGCTGTGTGACAAACTTTTGGGCCTCCGCAAGTCGAGGACATAGATGGGTCGGGTGGTCTTCTGCGCATAAGTTGCATGGATACCTTGCCTTCCTCTTTTTCGTGGTGCCCTCGCCAACATTATCAGTGGGTTTCTTATCCCCCTTACTCTTCTTGCGTTGTTTTTTCTTCCCTTCAGGCTGCTGGGTGGCCTTTGGGTTAGTCGTCTGTATGGAGTGTACTTCCGACGTTTGGGTAGGAGGAGAATCCAAAGCAGTAGTCTGGCTGGCCGCTGAGTGTTGTATAGATAACTGCTGCAATTGTTTTGTCAATTGCTCAATGGGCTTAGTTTGTGTCGAACCAACTATACCGTCAGCATGTGGTCTGGCTCTCTGTTTGGGTTTATCCAGAATCGATCGTGGTGCATCTGGCAGGATGTTGTACAGTAATCCAGACTGAGAATAGATAAGCTCAAACTGTTGAGCCCTCATGATGGCATCTTCCTCAGAGAAAACCCCTGAAGTCGCGACGTCTTTGGATAACTGCGGAACTAAAGACTTAAGGAACCACTCAAGCAGGAATGTTGGTGGGACAGGTACCTTGATAAGACTCTTTCGACGTCGCCACTCTCGAATATGATCTGAGATATGGTCCGTTGTCGTCTGCTCGAAATTGGCTAGCAACTCTGTGCCGACATTGTATCTCATAGGTAACTAGAAATGGTTAAGGAAGGCCATCACCAGTTCTCCAAAAGAAGAATATCATGAGCGGTCAAGCTCGATGTACCATTTCGCGGAACTCCCAATAAGAGTGTGTTGAAACAATCGCAACTAGACAGATTCATCTTTCAGTGAGTTAGATGAGCACCAGAGATGGAAAGTAGTCACGTGATCACCTGGATCTTTGTTAGGCTTTCCCTCGAACTTTGGAATGTCCGAAGGAAACTTCATTGGCATAGGAGGCCAACGCGGATCGTGACAGATAGGATCATTTAACAACCGTGTCAAATCTGGCAAGTGTAACGTCACCAAGAATGGTAGTTTAGGTTGCTGCTGATAGCTAGGATAAAAGGGTCTTGGAGTTTGACTGGCACCAGGTTGCCAGGAAAAGTTTGGCTGTTGGCCCAGATTCTGGTAGAAGCCATGGCCCTGACCAGCGTAAAGGTTTTGCATCTGAGGAGACATCATTGGTTGATTCCCCATGAAGGACATAGGATGTTGGGCATTCATCGTGTTTGATGGACTTTGGGAAGGATTACCCCATGCCGGTCCCGAGGGGAGAGGCATAGAAGTTTGTCTGGGGTTCCATTGACTGTGGAAAGAATTACCCCAGAACGAAATTCCAGATGAAGGAACAGATCCTTGTCTTGAGTTCCAAGGTCCTGGTATATGTGCCCCCAGCCCAGGAATAGTACCCTGTGCCAGAGTAGACTGTCCAAAAATGGGTGTTCCCCCATATGGGAAAGCAGTGGATGCGAAAGTGTTATTACCAAACGTCTCGTTCCAAACAAACGGTGATGAACCTACTGGCTGAGTTTCCGCAGGTGTTCCTTGACTCCCGGCTCCAAATGAACTCGTGTGTGCAGGCTGCCCGGTGGACTGCTGATGCAATCCACCAAGCGAAGGGGACGAAGGAGGGATATGACCTCCAGCGTAATGAAAAGCATTGAAAGGGACAAGAATGCCCCCAAGTTGACCTTGCAGAGGAGCGTTAGAGCTCCCTGCCCCCAGACCCAAAGTCTGTAGTGTGGAGGAAGTGAGTGTAGGACTTGTACCTGAACTAGGCATACCATATGAAAACAGAGGGCCGGTCGCATTAGGTGTGTAAGGAGGTGTGGTTGCCGCGATAGATGGGGTCGGTCCACTGTGTGATGTAGTTACGGTCGAGACCATGGTGGCCTGGACCATCGATAAAGGCAAGTTAGGAGAAGCTTCTCCTATGATAGAAACAGTGATGGGAATGGAAGAATTCCCAGAGGAAGTAATAGAGTTTGGTTCCATAACTGGGTTAGGCGTTGACAGACATTCGTAAAATTGAATTGGCACAATAATATCCAGCCAAGTATCAGTGGATGGGGTTTCAACTACGCCAAGATTAGCAGTTGATTCCTCTGGGAGTTTTTCGGGCTCAATGGTTTGAAACCTGGTTGCTTTGAAAGACCCTCATTGGTCTAGCTTCTGCCTTAATGGTGGCGGGGGTGGCTCCAGTATAAACGATGGCAGGCCCAGAAGCGTTCGTGACCGGCGGAGCTCTAAATCCTCCACTGTGTGAGAAGATTCACGACACGCTAAGGTATTCTACACGAAGAAATAGTAACACACACTAAAAGAAGCCCTTATGAGATAAGACAAACAAACACTAACTATTTTGAAGTACAGTTACAACAACCAACACTAGAGCAACTTACCAGTGCAAGTGCAACTTGAATACAGAAGCACCCTCCAGGTATACTCTACAATGTGTGGCCTGATGTCTGTCCTAGGTACCGCAGTATACCCCCGCAGTCACCCGTGTATGTCCCTAGAAAAGATTGGCAACCATTTTGCCAGCACGTGAATAGTCACTAGGCGGGTACAGTCGATAGACGGGTAGACCACAATGAGCAGGGTATCAAACTCGAAACCTATCAAGGGTATCGAGAGAAAATGGTCTGGAAGACAACTGAGGACCTCGAATGGATTCGAGACCCACGAAGCTCCATGGCAAATGCAAACGACGAAATCCCTCAACAAATCCTCGATATGTGTTCTCCACTACGCTCAGTCCAGCTTTGGAGGGGTTATCTCTACTACCTTTCCTTACGCGACCTCCTATTTATCCCCTGTGTTAGAGGGGGGTCCCGGATGACTTTCCGTAACTGGACTTCTACACTCCCTATTGACAGACTCCAATGTTTGGTTTGAGTGGCCTTGGAGAATTTACTCTCCAACCTATTCCAAGGCCCTAGTCCTGAGCTAGTGTATGCACCCTACAAACAAAAAGTCTAATTGATTTTAATTAGCATTGATTTTAATGGGCTTTTTAAGTCACAAGGTATGAAATTGAAACTGATGGTGTGTAAAGACTCAAAGAAAAATGAACAAGAAATGCTTGGAAACCAAAAATTTTACAAAAAATGCAAAACCAGCAACTTTTTAACAAGAAAGACTTCTTTTCTTTTGGAATTTTCTAAGATTTCATGCAGAAAAACATCAAGGAATTTCTCTCAATATGCGAGCTAATTATACGCTAAATGCACTGCAAAACTTATGAAAAAGACTTCTTCCTAGCTCCTGATGCAACAACACAATCTTCAAACCAAGAAGAAAATGAAACAAGAGAATTTTTTTTTTTTATTTAATTGCAAAATGATGCAACAAAGGGAAAATGCCGACAAGCACAAAACCAAGAGAACGAAAATAAAACTCTTGCTTAAAGCGTAGATCGCAAAAGAATCAGAGAAAAGATGCAAAAAAGCAATCAAGAAGGCATCGATTCTAATACTTGTCTAAAAACCATAATTTTTTTTTTATTTTTTTTTTAGTCTTTTCTATCAAAACATCAACTAATAAAAACACCGGCTAAGGATAACAGGTCCTAACCTGCTGACTATGCAGCCCCAGACTCTAAACCCTGAGAGGAACACTTCTCACCATAGGAGGGGATGACTGTCCCACCCAGGCTGAAAAGCAACCAATCAAGCTCGCGACTGTCACTGAAACAGCACGCGTGCAAACGCGTGCTGAGCTATAACAATGCGCGGGTACCCGTGGGCTAAACTTAAACAGGCCACAGGTCTGTATAAAATCCAAGACAAAACAACACACAGGCAACCCAGACCTAAAAAAGGCCTCTGGTATTGACAACCAGGGTCTCTAAAAGTCTTGGATGCTTCTACTTTAACAGAAAAGGAAAATGAATGAAAAATACAACAAACACAATAAGGCAGACTGAAAACAAGACAGTAAACCAGCAAGACCCAGACAAGATCCATAAATCCCCCTGAGAAGGTAAACTTCTAACAAGGAAGAGGAGACTGCCTCTCAAGCTTTCTGAGTCTTACACGCTACTGAAACCACTGCAGCAAGCGTTCAAACGCGGGCTACAGAAGGTTAGGGCACGGGTTACATGCGTGCAGGCCTTCTGCAGGTCGTGTGTACCTCTGTGTGTCCCGATAATAAATGTCAAGCAATCAGTCAAGGAAAAACTAGTATTAAGAACCAGGTTCCCTGCTAGCTTTGACCTAACAGAAAACAAACCAACAAAGAAACATAAACTCTACTTCTTTGAGCTACCCAAAAATCTTCAACTAAATCCGGAAATCCTAAGAGTAAATATCCCCAGTGGAGTCGCGAATTCTGCTGTGGGGAAATTATACCCTACGGACTAACAAGCTAGGGCTTAAACTTGCATGCAGATCATGACCCTTCATAAATTACTTTTAACCTTCTACCCCAACCTAAAACCCTTTTTCACATGCAAACATGGAAAGAACCTACTAACCATTGTTATTGACATTTGGTGTAGATCCTTTGTTGTGCTTTATCTCCTTGCTTCTGCAGCTCCTTCCAAAGACGATCCTGCAATCAAGACAAAACACTATGCACACATGCTATTTTTCTACTAGAGGGTTAGAGATTAAGCATAAATCAAATAAAACACATAAGACTCGTGCATTGGGACGGGAAAAGTACTATTTATTAATCTCAAGATGAATCAACTTACAATGATAATAGATATCAGCCACCGTTCCTTGATCCTGATCCTAGGCTCCTCCTCTTCTTTGTCCTCCAAATGCTTTGCTTGAATTCTCCTAAAGCTTGAGGAAAGGCTAAAGGGTTGGGACAAAATGGATTCAGCAATTGGTCAGAGTTTCTTTGCTATGATTTTCCTCCTTGAATAGTACCCCTACCCCTTCTTTTATAGGCTAGAAGGAGCTAGGGTTTTGGACGAACTCTCAGCCATGCATGGCTGGGAGTTCCAGTTAACTGACCCAAAGCTTTTCGTTCCGTCAACAACTTTCCTGTTTTTGTGCTTTGCTAGGTAAACGCGGGTTGTGGTGGGCCAGCCAGTGTTCCAATGCGTGCAGTATAAGGCCTTCCAGCATTCCAACGCACCCAATAATGGGTTAGGGCACGGGTTACTTGATTTAAGAGTTTTTTCAAGAGTTTATCCAGCATGGCTTTGGCAAGGAAGAGATATGAGTTGGCCTGATGCCAGGTAAGCATGTGAGGTGCAATTTAGGGTTATAATAGCCCTTCCTTCATGATTTTTTCCCTTCCTTACCTCTCCACTTCACCTTGGGAGTGTTCTATGCACACACTATCCTCACTCATCCTCAAAGCATGTGCTTTCCTCTTGGGATTTGTGCCCCTCATGGGGACTTCTACTTTCTCTTTGAAATAAAGTGGAAATGTTTTGATTGAAATGAAATTTTTCTTTCAAAGCAAGGAAATTTATTTCTTCTTAACAAATGCACCTCTCTTAAGGTTTCACTTCACCCATCCACCATTCCACTTGCTAAAACTCACTCAAACCTAAAAGCTCATCCGCCCTCATTGACGGGTTGTCTCTTCCCTTGGATTTTTGACAAGTGTTAAAGATCCAAGAGAGGTCTCTTTGGATTCTCAAGATATAAAAGAGACCTCTCACTCCCTCATTCCTTACCTTTTCTCATAGTATTGTTATGCTACTATTTTCCTACCATCTCCCTCTCTCTCTCTCTCTCTCATTATTGTTCATCTTGCTTCACTGGATTTATTCTTGAAGAGCTTAGAGAAACTTTGTTTCTACAACCTCTTCCCTTTGGAAATAAAAAGAGATTTTGATGAATCGTGGAATGCGAGACTTGTTCTTGGTGTTCTTATCTATTATGAGAGCAAATCATTCTTTGAATATTTTGTGGATTGATTAATAATTGCTTGGTAAATTAGTTTACTAGGCTAGGTGAAGCAATAGTGTAGTTTCTCATCTATATGTTTTGTATATGATAATAATATAAACTGTGTGGTATTATTTGTGCATGAAAGATATTATCTATTTTTTTATCTCAAATTTGTCTCAAGGTTTGCAGTTTTCCTCAAGAGCATCTTTGAGATAGATTCAAGCAGGAATCTACCTTCATTTCTCATAAAAAATTCAGAAGCTTCTATCTTTCCATTTCATTTTCTGTCATTCATTCGTTTCAGATTTAGCTGCTAAAAATCTTAGATAGGTCAATAAAATCACATTAAACTTATGGTTTTTACATGTGGGGAATTTCTATTGAAAAACAAAAATTTTCATAACTTTGTTTAAGTGTGTTGCAGCAAAATCAACAAGCAATAGCTTGCTAATTTTTGTAGGTTCTCACCAGGTTAAGGGTGCATGTTGCCCGTTTTCATCCACAACACACTTTATAGGGTCTCCTTTCAAAGTGGTAATTCTATCCCTTTCTTCTTTTCTATATGAATCACTGTAAGCAATCCCAAAGGAGTGTACCCAAGAGGCTTGCATTCTTTCTTTTTAGTTTTTTCTTTACAAGTTCTAGTTTAGTTTCCTTTCCATCTCTACTTCATAGTTTAGCTAGTTAGTTGTGATATCTACATGCATGTTTAACAATTAAAATTATCTAGAGTAGACCTCACACCTAAATTCTAGATTAGAGTCCGTGGAGGCATAGTGGATCTTTTTCTTTCGTCATTACTTTGCATGCAAGCATTTATTTCTTAAGCATCTATCTTATATACATGCATGCAAACACTGATATTATGATGTCTTAAATAAATTTTCAATTTCGCCAGTATTTTTAGTTCACATTTCACATGAAATAACCTCATAATTTCAGAACTTAACTTGCAATCTCACTGTTTAAGGGCTTCAACTTTCACAAAGTTAATTTTCAGTTTTGGCAATTTGAGCGAGCTACAAGAACTCAAACACACTTCAACACTTAGATCATAGGTTTAATAATTAATTTATTATACTTAATAGGACACCATTACCAACCATCTTCTCCACTTAAAACGGGGTCAGAGGAAGTAAACGGAAGGTGCTAGGCCGAGGACGGTCTCATCGTGTGTGACATCCTTTCCAGGAGTACTCTGATCTTAGGACTAGCCTGTGGAGATAGGGTGCGCCTCGTTGCCTAAATTCTTGAGCACCCAACAGTCACTTGGTAATTGGGGAAGGAAAGTATTGGGTTGACACTTAGATAGGATTAATATAAATCTCACTTAACCAGCTAATTTAATCCTTGGTCTACCACATTGGCAATTTAATTTCACACTTGCAAGCACACTGATCTCATTATTTTTATTTTACATGAAAGTCATTTTATGTGTTGTGGAATAATTATCTAAGTGGTTACATCTATCATCTAGAAAACTTTACTTTTCAAGATTTTCATCTTTATCATTGTTCCTGTGTTTGTGGTGTGATCCTTCAAGAAGTTGCACATCCACCTGGAGGCACTCTCTTGACTAGGTCTTGAGTGATTTTCATCTTTATTCCATTGATAAGAAGTCCAATAGAGTAATATATATTGTAAGCATGCTTGGATTGATGAGTTGATGGTTATTTCATCTTGAGTATCTTTATTTCATGCACATGCAAGGAACTAGTTAGTCATTTTCTATATATCTTGTATTTAGTGTATCTAGTTTAGCCTTGTTCTAATCTTAGATATTCTTTATTGTAATCATTGTATCTATCTATTGTAATCTTAGATATTCTTTTTGTATATTTGTGTCTAGTTGTATCTATCTTGTTGTAACATTTGTAAACTTGTAACTATCTTGTAATGAATCTCCCCTTAACTTAGTTGATCCCTTGCCCAATCTTAGGCACTAATCTTAGTTGTCCTCGGAAAGGTATGATTGTTCATACTTAATTTTTTCACCCTGCATTTGTTGTTTAACACCATAAGCTAGATTCCCCCTAATATTTTAATGAATTAAAACAAACTCCTAGAACATTAAAGTCTAAATCGCATCTAGTAATTAGGTTCTACCCCCCTTGGCTTCCCTAGGAGTTAGCCTAGATGGAAGAGATTCAAGTCAAAGTGACAGAATGGAATTTGAACCTACACATTGTGCCTTTGAGGACACACTAAGTGAGAAGGAATTAGCTCACATTTACAACTGTGTATAAGGACAGAAAAATATTTGGTGTCATTTTCGGGGATAAGTGTAATGTCCCCCACCACTTAATGAAGAGGTTTGGGAAGACTTAGTGGTCTAGCCATCCCAACTAGACCATAGTCTCATGCAACATGGGGAAAAGTCATCCAACATGGGGAAACAAAATGGAATTATAAAGGAAAGGCTAGGGCACACCTTTCATATCATCTTGGATATTTGGTATTTGCTTGTTGAGCTCTTGAGCACACAGTTTTGAGGGTTTTGAGATTACAAACCCTACAGATCAACTCAGTGGTGAAATATTCCACTCACCTAGTTCCAATCTTGGTCTTGGGGATGAAATACTCCACCCACACCATTCTACACTCATCAGAAGTTCCATCATCGATTTAGGAGGGCAACAGGGTCATACCATTTAGGTTTTTCCAGCAGGGGTTTACCAATGCATGAGGGGAAGTTCGATCCAACATTGTGATAGGGCCTAGAGACATTCTAGCACTTGGGTTTTTCTGGCAAGACCTTGCTCATCAATTTGGAGGGATTTTAGAGGAGTTACTTCAGCCAGATTGTTAGCTACAGATTTGGGACGACTTGGAGAGAAGGAGGGCACATTGGTGATTCAGATATTGTCAGATCCAAGGGGTTATACCTCAGATCTGATTGCGATACTTATCCCAGTGACTTGTGGTAGTCTGATCTATCATCCTCGAGAGTTTCAGGAGTTGTGGAGGCTTCCTTCATCAAGGCATAATTATTCAGCACTTCAAGGTTTCAGGGGGGCGTAACCTTGATTAGGGTTTCAATAGTTTGGAGGGGAAAGACTTAGCATTTGAGCTTCATACTTTAGGGAGGGATTTCCCTTGTCCTGATCTATCTTTTTTTGAACTTTGGCATCGTTTGGAGGTCTCCTTCAGCTAGGCCAAAACCTTGGCCTTCTCATCGACTCAGCAAGATGTGCCAGTAACTGGGGGGTTGGACATAAACCTATATATTTTGTATTTGGTCCTTCATCATATATTCATCATTTGGAGGCTTATTTTGTATTGTTGGTATCATTTTGTAGGAACTCATTTCTTCTATCTTGGAGCCATCTGATGTTATTCCAGATCTACTTCTATAGTGTATCAGGTTCTTTCTTTTCATAACAGAAAGGTCATATCTATGCTTTGGAGTTCCATATCTTGTGTATTGATTAGATCTTGCATTGTATCAATTATGTATTCATAATTTGTGTTGAATAACTGAATATAACCCTAAGGCCGAAATTTGAGAGGCCAACATGCATATACAAACAACCAAACATTCAAGGGTTAGCTAGTGTTCCCAAGTGAAAAATTGGCTTGGGAACATTACAGTGGTATTAGAGCTCTGATCCTCCCATCCTTTGAGGATTAGTGCATGAAAAAATTCAGTGGTATTTATAAGGGTTGAAGGAAGAAACAAACAAGTGAGACAGAAGCCAAAATGGAGGGTTCAGGTGATGACATTGAGCCACAGGACTTGGCATTCTTAGCATAGGATTTTCGTAAGTCCATAAACCAGACAAAAATTAAATTGGTCACCCATATAAAGAAGAACTAGGAGACAAATCGTAGGGGGTAGTCCGAAATATCCGAGACCTTGAGGAAGGTAGATGAAAACCAGACAAGGATAGAGACAATGTTTATGGAAATGAGTCACAAGGAGATACGCCCAGAGGCATATGACAACAGGAAAATGAATGGATCTCATGGAGGGAACATGTATCATCCAGAGCATATTTCCTATCATCGGTTTGAGGGGAGCCATGGAGTGGGAGCACCATATGGACAGACAGGTAGTAGGGTTACTCCTAGACCGTACTTTCCCACGTTCACAGATGAACCCACATAGCATGAACCCATAGATGACTTTGTTTAGTAGATGGCGCAATGTTCTAGGGAGTATAATGATTTTAGTATGACAGTTTATAGGAAGATGACCCTAGATCAGTACTATTAACTCAAATTCAGAAGAAAACCTAGGCCAAACCACAAGAGAAATTATGAGTTTGAGTGCAGGGATGGGAAAATGAAAATCCCCTACTTCGATGGATCAACCAATATAACTTCACATGCATGGGTACATAAACTAGACATGTACCTAAAGATTAACCCTATGAGGGATATGGAGGCCATCAAGTTCTCCACCATGTACATGGATGGAAAATATCATGATTGGTGGTATCATGGATTGACCACATTTGGCCACAATCAAATAGTGGCATACACAAAGTTCACTCAGAGGCTCATTGACAGGTTCGACCAAGGGGATTTTGAGCTACATTTATAGGAGCTCATACAAGTCAGACAGAAAGGAGCACCTAAGATGTATATTGAAGAATTCCAGAAACTAGAAGTCATGGTGCAGGACGTGTCACGGTCTAGGCTCATGATGCTCTTCACTGAGGTTTTGATGGAACCCTTCAAGGGTTGGGTAAAGGATTTTAAGCCTACCAACCTGCAGGATGCTATCTGGAGGATGAGATACCTAGGACCAGCTATAAAGCCAAAATTTCTTCCTAGACCACCTCTTAACATCGGAGGAAGAGACTAGAGACCTCCGATGAACCCAGGAGGGAGTGACCCAAGGGGGTTTGACAAGGGAAGAGGTAGGATGGACAAGAATACTAGAAGAGAACTAAGGATGAGAAACTATGCTACACATCCAATGGAACCCAAAGAGCCATGGAACCCATCCCACAAATGAATGGGCCATGGCCAAGCATTACATATAGGTGACATCAAGCAATGAAGAGGATGAGGATTTCGACCACATCTAGAACATAGACGCAAACACCACCAAAATTGTAGAGGAGGAGGCTACAGGTCATGACATTATGACATAAGAGAGAGATGATTTGGCATCCATCAGTGGGGTCCCAAGTACAACACCTTCAGAATGAGTGGAGTCTTGCAAGGGAAAGAGGTGTTAGTGTTGATTGATTGGGGGGGCTCTCACAACTTCATTGACTCATCATTGCTATAGAGGAGGAATATACCCACAGTTGAATTTGAAGGATTCAAGGTGGAGGTAGTAGGTGGAAGCACCATGCCTTGTAATAGGTACATTCCAAGAATGAAGCTTACATTGGGTAGGCATGATTTGGTACATGATGTTTATGTGATGGCCCTTCTAGACACAAACATAATCCTTGGAGTACAGTGGCTCAATACGTTGGAGCCTATCACCACCAAGTACAAGAACATGGAGATGTATTTCATAGAGGATCGTGGAATAAAGGTAGTCATCCAAGGCATGATAGGTAACTCATCCAAGGTGGTCACGACAAAGAGGATGGCGACCATTTTTAGGAGAGAATAAATAGTGTATGCTACTGAGTGCAATATTTCGACACGTGTGGACAAAAAGGGGAAGATTCATTATGCACCAGAGATTCACAGGATCATTGACAAATACAGTAAGGTGGTTTGACCTATTCCCCTAGGTGTGCCACCTGACAGGGGATTTGCGCATATCATTGAGTTAGATGAAGGAGAAAAACTAGTCATCACCACACCTTACAGACACCCAAAGAAGTACAAGGACGAAATAGAGAAGGCAATCAAAGAGCTCTTGGATATGGGGAACATCAGGCCAAGTTCTATCCCTTTTGCCTCTTCTGTGGTGTTGTTCAAGAAGAAGGATGGAACCATGTGCATGTGCATTGAATTCAAGGAACTAAACAAGAAAACAATCAAAAAAATCTATCCCATACTAAGGATTGACAAGTTACTGGACGAGTTTCATGGGGCTGTCTATTTCACCAAAATTGACCTGCACTCTGGCTACCATCAAATCAAGATGAGGGAGGAGGACATATCAAAAACTACTTTCAGGTGTCACTACGACCACTATGAGTTCTTAGTGATGTCATTTGTCTTAACCAATGCCCTTGCAACGTTCTAATCATGTATGAACCATGTCTTCAACAAACAATTAAGGAAGCATCTTCTTGTTTTCTTTGATGACTTGCTAATCTATAACAAGATGTGGGAGGAAAACCTTTAGCATCTGGAGTAGATATTGTTAAGGTCCTAACCCGCACATAGGTAGATCAATGTATTCATATGTAATAAAGGTCAATATTAATAAGGCCTTTCAATAAAATAAAATAAGGCAGATGTAAGAAGACCTAATAGAAGCTTCCGCTTCTAGAAGGATCTTCCTCTAGATGCTTCTCTTAATATACATATTTAGCATAAATAAGGGTCGAGGGTATGAAAACCCTAGCTTGGAGATTATTGTAACAAAGCATTACTCGACTGGAGGTTTCCCCCTCGAGAAGGCCTGTGAACATTGCTTTCTGAATCAAAGTGTTATTTCAATTGTTGTTCTCATATTATTTCTCTATTATTGTGGATGATTATGCTGGTTATATTACTGTTATTCTGCCATTCCTAGCATTTTATTTTTTTTTTGCGTATTTATTAGATCTGGTATCTTGCAAGTGGTATCAGAGCACATTCCTTGGCAAAAATTGTTGGTATTTTTTTTTCCAAGGTAGAGACGTATTTCGGTGTCTTTAAGCCATAGAGATCTGTCATTACGTGCATAAACCCATGGTTGAGGGATTCATACACACAGGAAATACAAGTGGTTCTTAAGAACACATCTATTGGCCACCGTTGTAACCCCTGTTGGTACCCCTTCAAGTGGTAGCACATCAGACAACACCTATGTATGAATCAGCCTAGATTTCTTGAAGCCCTTTCTAGATAGACCTATCGGTCGCCATACTGCTATGGTGTCACCGAGAACAACACTTGAGAAGATACTCTCTACTACCTAAGTAGTCGGGTAGTATGGCTAAGGGTACGGTCTATCCTCTTTAGTTAGTGCCCTGAGATATTGGGCCAAGTACTAATATTGGACCCCGCACATATATCAGAGAGCTATAACATAGGGCAAACCCTTGTCTGTAGAACCCTTGAATACCTAACCCTTGGGGAACATAAACATAAACATAAACAAATTAAACTAGAGAGATTTATTGCCACGCATCTATGTTCGGGTCACCAAGTAAATACACATTTCTTTCTGGTTAAGAATTTGGGGATTTCAGCACTGCAACATTCTTCAGACCGAAGTATAACCCCGCAGCTGTAAAAAAAAAAAAAAAAGGTCTGGAAATTTTTTCACCATTATTTGAGACCTATTCCATTAGATTCATCTCTTCTCCCTTATCACATTCATCCATATCATTTTTGTGCAAAAATTTCTGACCCCGACCGCTCCCTTTTCAGTTCACCCATCCTCATCGCCCATATCCATAGCCAAGAACTGGAGTCTCGCTTCAACACCTTGCAATCTAGTTTCCTCGAGACCCAACAAGAAGTGCAACAACTCAGTGCTACTATTGCCTCCCGTGATACATCCATCAATACCACCATAAATGCATCCGTAAATGCATCCGTGCAATCCACAATGGTGAAAGTCAAACACGAACTGACCACCCAGCTTGAATTTGTCTTTGCATCACTCTGCACCAAACTCAAGATCCATACCGATGACTCTTTTCTTGATGCACATACAAAGAATGAAGGTGAAACTTCTTCCCATTCCTTTCAGCCCCATCACTTTCAATGGGACATACGCCTTTCGCAGGTGGATGTAACAAAATTTGATGGCTCGGAACCCACTAGTTGGGTCACCCAAATGGAACATTATTTCTCTCTCTACAACATTACAGATGACTTGGCCAAACTTCGGTATGGTGTTCTCCATCTAGATCAAGAACACTGGCAATGGTGGCAATGGAGAAAAACTTCCCGTCAAGGGTATATTGCTTGGACCCAATTTGTGACTGAGCCTTATGAACGCTTTGACACTAACACCAACCATTTGGGTTGTTTGAAAAAATTGAAGCAATCAGGAACAGTAGAAGACTTCATAGCTGCATTTGAGCACATGGATTTTCGAACAGAGGGCATGACTGATGCTTTCTTTCGAGAGTGTTTTATCAGTGGCCTCAAGGAGGAGATTCGGGCCCATGTCCTCATGGCTCGACCTACGACTTGGGTGGAGGCTACTAAAAAAGATAAAGAAGCACAACAAATTGTTTCCTCTCAAAACCGTAAGCCTTCCTTTATCCCTTGCCCTAAACTAGTAAACCCCACTACTCCCTCCACCCCATTAAAGATCCAAAAATTGACCAGGGTTGAAATGGATGAATGCCAACTCAAAGGCCTCTAGTATAATTGTGATGACAAATATTTCCCAGGCCACAACTGTAAGGAACAAAATCTTTTTATGGCCATCTCTGAGGATATTCCAGAAGAGGATGTTTACACTCCCCTTGTGCCCAAGTCACCAGAAATCACTGACATAAACCCTCCCTTCGACCCTCCCGAAGTGGAACTGGTCATTTCCCTCAATGCTTTCACTAGCTTCTCTACCCCCCAAACCCTCAAGTTAATCGATTACATCAAGCACTGAAAGGTCATCATTCTGGTTGATAGTGGTAGCACCCACAATTTTATTCATCGTCGCATTGCCCAAGAAACCCATTGCTACATCTATGCTGTCAACAATTTCCAAATCATGATTGCCAATGGTGGTTCTATGAAATGTGGCAGGCGCTATGAAAATGCACATCTCCAAATCAGTGACTACCACCTAAAATCCCATATGTTTTCTATTGACATGGGCGGTTGCGACATTATGTTGGGTGCAGACTGGCTAAGGACTTTGGGTCCCATTCTCATGGATTTTCATAGCTTAACCATGCAATTCAACCATGGAGGCCACCAATATAAATTCCAAGGCATCACTGTTAGTTCACCTGAGGTCATCAGTTCTCATCGCATGGAAAAACTGCTCAAAAAAGGTCATTCTGGTGTCATTGCCCAACTCCATGCCATACAAGCCACAAAGACACCCCCAGTGCCCCAAGACCTCTAAGCCCTCCTTTCCAAACATCAAACATTATTTTACACTCCCCAAGGAATCCCTCCTTCCCGTGGTGTTCATGATCATTCCATTCCCCTTGTCCCAGGAAGCCTTCCCCCCAATATTTGTCCATATCCCCACCCTTTTTCACAAAAAAATGAAATTGAAAAAATGGTCCAGGAACTCCTTACTACAGGCGTCATCCATCCTAGTACGAGCCCTTACTCATCTCCGGTCGTCATGGTACTGAAGAAATAAGGTTCTTGGAGAATGTGTCCTAACTTCCGTGTTGTCAACAAACTGACCATCAAAGACAAATTTCTCATTCCTGTCATTAATGACCTCCTGGATGAATTGAGTGGCGCCCAATTCTTTACCAAACTTGATCTTTGCTCGGGCTATCACCAGATACGTATGAAAGAGGCCGACATTTTCAAGACCGCCTTTCGCACTCATGAGGGCCACTATGAGTTTTTGGTCATGCCCTTTGGCTTGTGTAACGCCCCCTCCACCTTCCAGAGCCTCATGAACCATGTCTTCCACCCTTTTATCCATCATTTTGTCTTAGTTTTCTTTAATGATATCCTCATCTAGAGAAAAACCTGTACAAACCATCTTACTCATTTGGATCAAGTTCTCTTACTACTCTCTCAACACCAACTTTTCCTGAAACAGTCCAAATGTGCTTTTGGTGCCTCAAAAGTAGAATACTTGAGTCATCTAGTGGGAAAGGATGGCGTCAGGGTGGACCCAAAAAAGATTGAAGCTATGCAAGACTGGATGCACCCAAAGACTCTCAAAATCTTGCATGGATTTTTGGGCCTAACAGGGTATTATCGCAAGTTCATTAAGAACTATGGAAAGATTGCAGCACCTCTCACGACTCTCCTCAAAAAGAACTCTTTCACTTGGACTCCAACAGCTGCTCAAGATTTTCAAACCTTGAAGATGGCCATGTGCACCACTCCGGTTCTGGCCCTTCCCGATTTCACAAAGAACTTTGTGTTGGAATGTGATGCCTCAGGGAAAGGAATCGACACTGTTCTTATGCAAGAGGGTCAACCTTTGGCCTTCACTAGAAAGCAACTATCTGAAAGGAATCTGGGCAAACCCATTTATGAAAAATAAATGTTGGTGATTCTGCATGCCCTTGAGTAGTGGCATCCTTATCTCTTGGGGAAACACTTCCAAATTAAGACTGACCATCAAAGCCTCAAGTACTTTCTAGAACAACGCATTTCCTCCGAAGAGAAACAAAAATGGGTGACTAAGATCTTTGGATATGATTATGAGATCATTTACAAGAAGGGAAAAGATAATGTCATGGCAGATGCACTATCCCAGAAATATGAAGATGAAGGATCCCTTTTTTCTCTTTCCTTCATTGTAGTCGATTGGCTCCAAGCTGTGCGCCAGGAATGGCTTCAAGATCCCAAAATTTTGCATCTAATCCAACAACTGCAGAACAAGGCTCCGGCTCCCCCAGCGTACTCCTGGCTCCAGGATGAGCTTCGATACAAAGGCCACTTGTATTTAAGTAAACAATCCAAGCTCAAATCCACGGTACTTTCTGAGCTTCATGCTACACCCACAGCAGGGCACTCAGGGTTCACCAAAACATATGACCAAG
>ML785522.1:355369-425598 GCA_009831015.1 Picea engelmannii | reverse complement strand
AAATCGGGGAATAAATCAGTCATAATGGTGGTGGTGGATCACCTTTCCAAGTATGCTCATTTTTTCACTCTTCACCACCCATTTACTGCATCCACAGTGGCTCAAATTTTCATGGACCAGGTCTTCAAGCTTCATGGCATGCCGCACTCTATTGCTTCTAATCGTGACCCAACTTTCACAAGCAATTTTTGGCAAGAACTGTTTAAGATACAAGGCACACAATTGCATCTCATCTCAGCTTATCATCCCCAGATGGATGGTCAAATGGAAGTTGTCAAAAAGTGTTTGGAAACATATCTGAGGTGCTTTCCCTCTAAAAAAAAACACCAGTGGGCTCAATGGTTACCCCTCGCCAAATGGTGGTACAATACTACATACCATACAACCACTTGCATGACTCCTTTTGAAGCGGTATATGGACAGAAGCCACCTTCATTTCTCTCATACTTACCGGGTACCTCGAAGGTCCAGGTAGTTGACCAAACACTTACAGTCTGAGAGGATATCCTTCGTACCCTTAAAGAGAACTTGGTCATGGCACAAAATTGAAAGAAGCAGCAAGCAGATCAAGGTCGCTTCGAACGTCAATTTGTAGAAGGGGATTAGGTGTTTCTGAGACTACAACCATATAAGCAAACTTCCCTCAAGGTCGAGCATTGTCAGAAACTAGCACCCAAATTTTATGGCCCTTACACATTTCTCAAGCGTGTGGGACAAGTTGCATATCAGTTAACTCTACCCAGTTAGGCGAAGCTGCATCCTATTTTTCATGTTTCATGCTTGAAGAAGGTGATTGGAACTAGGTGCCAAATTCAAACCAACCTTCCAGAGTTAGCTGAAGAAGGATCCATTTGGCTACAACCAGAAGCAGTTTTGGACCAGCGTGAGCATCGCCTGCGTCAGAGAACCATCAAGGAAGTGCTAGTATAGTGGAAAGATATGACTTCAACAGATGCCACTTGGGAACTAGCTACCATTCTGTAGCAGTTTCCACATCTCAAGCCTTGAGGACAAGGTTGTTTTTAATGGGGTGGACATGTTAAGGTCCTAACCCACACATAGGTAGATCAATGTATTCAGATGTAATAAAGGTCAATATTAATAAGGCCTTTCAATAAAATAGAATAAGTCAGATGTAAGAAGACCTAATAGAAGCTTCTGCTTCTAGAAGGGTCTTCCTCTAGATGCTTCTCTTAATAGACATATTTAGTATAAATAAGGATCGAGGGTACGAAAACCCTAGATTGGAGATTATTTTAACAAAGTGATACTCGACTGGAGGTTGCCCCCTCAAGGAGGCCTATGAACATTGCTTTATGAATCAAAGTGTTATTTTAGTTGTTGTTCTCATATTATTTCTGTGTTATTGTGGATGATTAAGCTAGTTATATTACTATTATTATTCCATTCCTAGCATTTTATTTCTGTTCTGCATATTTATTAGATCTGGTATCTTGTAGATATTGACTATCATGGAGGATCAATGATTGTATTCCAAGGATTCCAAATGTGAATTTGGAATGAAAGAGGTCCTCTACTTGGGACATATTATTGGGCCGAATCTTTTTGGTTCCTGAATCAACCTTCAAGGCCAAGATACTACAGGCTTGTCATGACTCACCAGTGGTAGGGCACCAAGGGATTGGAAAGACTTACAGGCATGTAAGGGAGAGATTCTCACAGAAGGGCCTCAAGGAGGATGTGACGAGTCACATCAAGGAGTGTACTACTTTTCAAGAGAATAAGGATGAGCACACTCATCCAACAGGACTGTTGCAACCTTTACCCATCCCCGAACATAAATGGAAGAGTATCTTTGTTGGCCCTTGGTTATGAAAGGAAGTGAATATCAAGGAAGAAAAGGAAAAATGTGAACTACGCGGAAGCCATAGTGACTATTATTGGGTTGAAGTGAGAAAAAGAGAAGAAAAGATGGAGCCAAGTAAAAGAAAGAAAGTTGTGGGATGAGGAGATCAAGGATGATAGATCATCAAGGAAGAAGGATCGTGGACAACTCAGCAAGTGGAAAAATCTATCGTTGGATGCTTTGGAGCACCACGTGAGAAGGAAGGAAAGACAAGCTGGTGAAGCCCTGGAAATGTGGTATCAAGTTGACCTAGGGTTTTAGACACCTAGGTTTTTGGTATCTAGGGTTTTGACAGCTAGGTTTTGGCCTAAGGATGTCAGTGAGTGATTGTAATGTATAAATAGAGGTATAAAGGACCTGGGATGGGTTGGTGTCAAGGTGGTATTATGATTGTTGTGGTTGTCTTTATCATTGTGTCATTGAGTGAGTAATATTATGTGAGAGAGAAGTGTTTAGTACGAGATCCTTATGTACTATAATATCTTCAGCTGGGTGTGAAGATCAACCCTGGGGCTGGGTGCACAAGGAGGGGAGAGATAGAGAGGAGGAGAAATAATATCTACTAGTTGAGAGCGCAAACAAGAACTGTATGCTTCACCTTAATAAATTACAAAGCACAGTTCTGTGGACGTATCCCTAGAGAGAGGGTGAACCATGTATACCTTGTGTTGTGTGTGATTGATGCTATGTTATTTTCCCTTTGATATATTGTTATTGAATTACTGTGTTATATCTGATAGATAGTTGTGCGAAGTAGAGTTAAACTGGTAAGAGATATATAAATGTTGTTTTGTTCTAGTACTAGATCCACTTGGTATTCCCCTTGGTTGTAGACATCTCTGTCCTACAACCCCCCCATAGTTTCTTTGGGTGAGACTGCATCTAATTTGTAGGTGTTTCCAAAAGGTTCAATAGTTAGGGCTTGTTGGTGTTCTCTTGGAGCCGAACCCTGGGTCTGCCTCTTTGCCAACAAATGGTTTTGTTGCCGGGATATGAATCTTCTTGAGGGAATGTCAAGGTGGTTCCCATCAAAGATAGAGATTCAGAAGTGGATATAGGATCAAGAAAAGGACTTCATTGAAGCCTAGAACAATATCCCTAATATTAGTACATAGGATTAGTTAGGAAGATATATCTTTACTGATATACATGAGATTTTCTTTGGAGGAATCCATCAGGAGCTATACAAGTGGCTATCTAGGTTAGAAGATACCCATTTTGAGGTCAAATCTAGGCCACCTTTGGTGTGGATGTTGGCGGTAATCAAGAAGGTCAAGAAAGTTGATAATGTTGTGTCAAGAGCATTAGATCATTGGTTTGATATCACCATTGGAGGGTACATCACCGAGTTTTTTGTTGATAGAGTAGAGTCATATAGACAAGCCGAGAGATATTTCTTCAAGGGACCCAGAGGAAAATTTTTACATTTTCTGAGGTTGAGGATCAATATGCTATTACATGAGAAGAACATCTTGAAGATATAGTAGATTGGTTGGATCTGGAAAAGCTAATGTTAAGGAATTTGGACAGCGAAAGTGACACAGAGAAAAGACATACGTGTAGTGGGAGAGAGTTCAGAGAAGTTCATCTTCCGAACTTGTTTAAGTAGAACTACGGGGATGAGGGTTTATACAATGGAGAAGAGGCAGATATAACAAATGAAGATCAGTCAGAACCTGTTAGGGAAAAGGAAGGGAAAGATGAAGAGCCTCGTCGAGAAGAGCCAGAAGCCTCAGGAACTGCACAAACTATTGAAGTAAGTACTATTATCCCTCCTGTTGATTCAGTAGCATTAAGAAATCAGATTAATCCAAGCCACCAGAGTGTTCAGAGAAATGTCACTAGTAGTCCACCACATACTCAGTCAAGAACCCTAGGAAGATCTATGGCATATGAGATGAGGCTCACTATTTTTAGGGGAGATGGATCTGAAGATCTTGACAAGCACTAGTTCCTATGTGAATCTGTATGGAATATTAAAAATATCACCGATGAAGCTATTAAAAGAAATCAGTTCAACACTACCCTAAGGGATCACGCACTGAGCTAGTACATGAAACTTGTCCAAGGACTTTCACAGCCTAAGACATTGAATGCGATCAAGAATGCATTGATTGCAGAGTTCTAGAAACCAAAATTGGAATCACAATGTATTACAGAGCTGAAAGAGATCAAGCAGAAGGCAGCTAAACCTATTTGGGAATTCGATCAGAGATTGAACACCTTGACTGGCCGATTGACTTTGTAGATCCCAGATGAGAAGAACAAAGAATGGTTCATTGCTTCCCTCTTACCACACATCAAAGTTCCTTTGATGCAATAGAAGATCTCTTCACAGGATAAGGCGCTGGAAATTGCCATGAAGTTAGAGTCAAACCCTATGGGATAATCCAACTCAGGTATGAGTCAAATATTGAGTCAACTAACTAGTTTGTCTCTACAGGTCGAAGATATGAAGAAAGACAAGGGAAAGGATAAAAGAGAAGACATCTGGTGTGTCAGATGAAAATCCGAAGGCCATGAGAAGGAACACTTCCCCTTATTTCATAAATACTTTGCCTTTGGAGCTTTGATCCCTTTGAACCAAGTCACCCTACCCTAGTGTGAGGAATGCAGAAATAGACATCACCCTGGTTAGTGCTATTACATGCAAAAATATTTTCATACACCCACAAATTTGTATTGCATGTTCTATAATTTTGTGGGGCATGATGATAGATATTGTAGGGTTTATGACCTCATGAAAAAAAGGTCAAGATACATATACAAAATTCAAGGCGAAGTAGAACAAGAAGGAAACATTATGTAGTATAACTCCCCTAGGAGAGGAAACTTCAATCCTTGTGGTGGATTCATAGGATGAGGGCGAGGAGGAGGTATGGGTTGAGGTCAAGGATAGATCATTTATTACAACTATGCACAACCAGGACACCTAGCAAGGGACTGTCAGAACCCTTGCACTACTTGCAGCTACTACAATTCCTTCAAACACATTATAGAAGATTGTCATGTGCTTCTAGATAAGCTTCAGGAAAGATGAGGACCTCAGCATAACCTGCAAGTGAAACTGATATATGTTGAACCTTGCGGAGAAGACCCTAGATTCATTTTTTTCACTATAGGAAGTGTTGTTACAAGAGAAGATAGAATGACCCAAGGAAAGATTATAGAAGACTCAGGAGTCAGGAAAGATACAGAGAAGACCCATACCTTTGATGCAAAAAAAGAAAGAAAAATATTTGAGGAGGCAAGAAACAAGTTCAAAGTAGAGAAAGGTTCTTCATCAAAGACATGGTCAGAAGTAAGAGAATATGGGATGCCTCTAGCATTCGATCAGTCTGCTTCACCAAAGGAAGGAAAAGAGGTAAGCAAGATCATGGAAATATAGATCCCTTACTGAATAGGGCATTGTACAAGAGCTACAAAATTTAATCAGATAATATGAGCTAGGAAATATAGATCCCAGTACATAAAATCTCTAAAAAGAGAAGGACAAATAAGGAATTACACTTTAATGCTCAAATAGGAGAATATGATATAGATTATGTGGTCCTCGACTTAGGTTTAGAGGTCAATGTCATGACAAAGCAAACCTGGGAACTGATGGGAAAACCAAAGTTGATCTACTCTCCTATCAGGCTTAGTATGGCTAATGAGCAGGCAGTAAGCCGCTTTGGAAGATTGGAACATGTCCCTGTGGACATCGATGGAGTAAGAATGTTTGCAGATTTTGAGGTAATTGAGGTAGTTGAAGATAACTTCCCTTACCCTGCATTGTTAGGAATTGATTGGGATTTCAATAATTCCATTGTGGTTGATTTAAAGAAAAGACAACCGAATTTTGAAAGAGACGGCCTTAGGTTCATTACACCTTTGGATCCATATGAAGGTCAATGATACACATAACCTATCAGAGAAGAAGACCGTTCATATGAACTGGAAAACATATACAAATTAACAACCAGGCAACAAGATTACATTAATCCTACGGTCGATGGAAACCTTATCTAGCAAAGTGACAACTCATGATCATCATATTCAGAAGAAGCACTGGAGAACTAGCAAAACAAGATGTATGAAGTATCTACAAGGAGATGTGCTAGATTAACCAAAGAAGTTCGTTGGATCGGCACAACAGTAAGTAACTTGCCCACTTTTGATGGTTTGAATCCTTTAGAAACCTTCTTGTCAAAATTATAAGAATGTGTACCAACACAACAAAGATTGTTGGAAATGGATGAGGCCTTGAAAGCAACATCAACAAGATGGTGGGGGACACACAAAAACAACATTACAGAATGGGCATAATGTTGTACCCTGATGACCATGCAGTTCTTAGAACAAGTAGAAGGCTGTGAAGTTCACTACATAGGTCGAAGTTGCCCAAAGGACCATGTGAGAAGTTGCAAGGAATCCTGGAGAACTATTTCTCAAGAGCAGTGGGTGCACAAATTCATTAACACACTAGACACAACCCCTATCAACTGGTACCTTTAAGCGGAGCTGCGCCTCATCACTGGAGATTGGGAAGGTATGACTCAGAAATTTGTAACCACCGTCTTATTTAACAGACAATATCCTTTAGTATATCAAGCATTACATATTGTAAGACAAAAAGTATTCGAGGAGGCCTCTAGCCCCCCTTTAGAACAAGAAGAGGATGAATGGACTGCGCCACTCTAGAAACTGCAAGGTTGTTACAACATCAATGATGATGAAGACGATGATCCTAGAAAGCTGAACATTTCCAAAACAGAAGGCCAAAGAGATGAGGAAGGACCAGGATTTGAGCTACCATTAATTGGACAATCAATCAAGATTAAGAAGATTAATACTGGAACAGAGAAAACACCAAAGGTTGCAAATGTTGGGGATTATTGGGATGTTGCTACTATTGAAAAAATAATAGAGTTACTACATGAATATCAGGACTTGTTTTCCACCAAGTTCACTAATATGAAGGGAATTAAAGGGAATATGGGAGAGATGAGGATCCCTTTGAAACCATATCCAAGACCAGTCAAACAGAGACCCTACAGACTGAACCCTAAGTATAAGGAGAAAGTGAAGATTGAGCTCGATAGAATGCTGGAAGTAGGAATTATAGAACTTGTCGAAGAGTCAGAGTGGATTAGCCCTATGGTGGTGCAAGACAAGAAGACAAGAGATATCAGGATCTGTGTAGATCTCAAGAAGTCGAATGATGCATTTTTGCATGATCCCTTCCCTACGCCATTCACCGACGAAGTGTTAGAGAATGTGGAAGGCCAGGAGGTATATTCTTTTACAGGTGGATTTTCAGGATACCGTCATATCCAGATTGCCAAGGAATATCTCCATAAGATCACGTTTGCAACAGAATGTTGATCCTACCAGTATACATTGATTCCATTTGGATTGAAGAATGCCCAGCCATATTTTCCAGGGTGGTGGTCGAAGCATTCAAGGAATTTCTGCATAAATTTTTATAATCATATTTTGATGATTGGACTATTTTTAGTTTATTGAAAAATTATATTGAATGTCTAAAATTAATGTTGGACAAATGCAGGCAGTGTCAAGTTTCCTTGAATCTAAAGAAATGCATCTTGTGTTCACCATTTCGAGTGTTTTTAGGTAATATTGTATGCAAGCAAGGATTGTTGGTAGATCCATCTAAAATTGATATTATAGTTGACTTACCCCCTCCCACTTCAGTCAAAAAACTGCGCACTGCACTGGGACATACTGGATATTACAGGAAGTACATTAAAGGATATGCCCAAATTACAACACCTATGGAGAATATTTTGAATAAAGACTATCAGTTTAGTTGGACAAAAGAATGCCAACAGAGCTTCAACACACTAAAACATAAAATGGTTACTGTGCCCATTCTGGTTTTCCCACATTGGAGCAAGGAATTTCAAGTGCATGTTGATGCATATTCCATTGCATTGGGAGTTGTGTTACCACAACCTAGAGAAGGAGATATTAACCACCCATTATCTTCTTCTAGAAGGAAGCTATAAACAATTGAGATTAATTACACCACCACTAAGAGAGAAGTATTAGCCATGGTGTATGCACCGTAGAAATTTTGCCACTACTTGTTGGGAGGACACTTTAAAATGTTTACTGATCACTCTGCACTGAAATACCTAGTCAACAAGACAGTGTTAGGGGGGAGAATATGTAGATGGCTTCTGCTATTTCAAGAATACTACTTTGAGATCATATTTAACACAAGAAGGATGAACAAAGGTCATGACCACTTGTCAAGGTTGGAACATGGAAAAGAGCCAACCAGTTTGGAGGATACACTATTGGATGCACAATTACTAGCCATTAGAAATATTGATGATCACTTTGGAGAGATAGTGTAGTTCCTGTCAACAGGAATGGCACCTAGTGAGTATACAATTCCCTAGAAGAAACAACTAGTAGTGCGCGTTGCAAAATTTTCACTTATAGTTGGACAACTATACAAGATGGGACCTGATGAGATATTGAGAAGGTGTGTTATGAAGGAATATCAACCATTGATCCTCGTAGAATCTCATGAAGGCATTGCAAGAGGATATTACACAGGGAAAGCAACTACGCAGAAGGTTCTTAGAGTTGGCCTTTGGTGGCCTACCTTACACAGAGATGTCGTGGCCTATTACAGAGCCTGCGATGTATTCCAAAGAGTTGGGAAACCATCTAGAAGAGATGAAATTCCATTAGAACCATAGATGACCCTACAAGCATTTGATAAATGGTCTATTGACTTCATGGGACCTATAAACCCACTAGGGAAGCGCAGAGGAGCAAGGTACATAATTACTGCAACAAAGTACTTGACTAGATGGGCCGAAACAAGAGCAGTTAAGGACTGTAGTGCAACTACAGTTGCATGCTTCATATTTGATGAAATCATAACCAGGTTTGAATGCCCAAAGATCCTCATGAGCAATGAAGGAACACATTTCATAAAAAAACAGTTGAATCCGTGACTGAGGAATTTGTAGTCCACCATCAAAAGAGCACACCTTACCATCCCCAATCAAATGGGATAGTGGAAGCATTCAACAAGATCTTGGAGATAGTGTTGACAAAGATATGCAATATGAACATGGATGACTGGGATTTAAGAGTACCAGCAGTATTATGGGCCTACAGAACCACTTGCAAGAAGCTAACAATGCAGACCCCTTTTAAGTTGGTGTATGGTCTCGAAGTCATTGTCCCAATGGAATATTTGGTTCCAATCCTAATAAATGTTTCCTTTACAGATATGGATGATACTGGTGCTCTTCGAGAGAGGATTTCCCAGTTGGTTGAACTAGAAAAAGATAGATTTATTGCAAGATTCCATCAGCAGGTACAGAAGGAAAGAGAGAAGGCCTATCATGAAAGGCACATCAAGAAGAAGGCTTTTAAACAAGGTGATCTAATACTGGTATATGATATTGAGTTCATCAAACACCCTGGAAAGTTCAGAATGCAATGTCTCGGGCCATATGAGATCACCTATGTTACAGAAGGAGGTGCAGAGTTGAAGACATTGAATGGAGAATGGAAGGAAGGATTAGTGAATGGGAGCCGGATGAAGTTGTACTATGACAACCATCTTCCTCGTATCTCTGAGTAAAATCATAAGGAAAAGTTTCTAGGTACTAGGTGCATTTGAAAATGGGTATCAGACACAGAAAAGATAGTCTGCACAGGGAAGGAGAGAAAGAAAAAAGCAGAGGTTGCATTGAGTAGTTTGAATTTGAAGTAAACAGAAGGATTAGATCTGAAGTGCCTCGGGACAAATCACAGGTTAGTGTTGGGGGCTTGTTTCCCCTTGGTTATGAAAGTAATATAAGATCAAGGAAGAAAAGGAAAAATGTGAACTACGCAGAAGACATAGTGACTGATACTGGGTTGAAGTGGGAAAAAGAGTAGAAAAGACGGAGCAAAGTAAAAGGAAGCAAGCCATCGGATGAAGATATCGAGGATGACATATCAGCAAGGAATAAGGATCATAGACAACTCAACAAGCATAAAAATCCACCATTGGATGCTTTGGAGCACTGTGCGAGAAGGAAGGAAAGACAGGCTGGCGAAGCCCTAATAATGTGGGTCAAGTTGACATAGGGTTTTAGACACCTAGGGTTTTGGTATGTAGGGTTTTGACACCTAGGTTTCAGCCTAAGGATGTCAGTGAGTGATTTTAATGTATAAGTAGAGGCCTAAAGGACCTAGGATGGGTTGGTATCAAAGTGGTGTTATGATTTTTGTGGTTGTCTTTGTCATTATGTGATCGAGTGAGTAATATTATGTGAGGGAGAAGTTTTGAGTATGAGAGCCTTCTGTACTGTAATATATTCAGCCGGGTGCGAATATCAACCTTGTAGCTAGGTGTGTAGGGAAGGGAGAGATAGAGAGGAGGAGAAAGAATATATGCTAGATGAGATCGCATACAAGAACTGTATGCTTCACCTTAATATATTATAAAGCATAGTTCTATGGACGTATCCCTAGAGAGAGGGTGAACTACGTATACCTTGTATAGTGTGTGATTGATGCTGTGCTATTTTCCCTTTGATATATTGTTATTTCATTACTCTGATAGATAGTTGTGTGGAGTAGAGTTAAACTGGTAAGAGATATATAAATGTTGTGTCGTTCTAGTACTAGATCCACTTGATATTACCCTTGGTTGTAGACATCTCTGTCCTGCAACCCCCCATAGCTTCTTAGGGTGAGACTACATCTGGTTTGTAGGTGTTTCCAAAAGGGCCGGTAGTTAGGGCTTATTGGTGTGCTCTTGGAGCCAAACCCCGGGTTTTCCCCTATGCCAACAATCTCCATGGACTTCATCACAAAGTTTCCAAGGGCGTAGGGTAAGGATTTTATTTTCGTAGTGGTGGATAGGCTGACTAAATTTGCACACTTCTTCGCCATTTCTACAGACTTCAGCGCAACACAGGTGGTCGAATTATTACAGGGACAACATATTTATGAGTATGTTCTAGTAGGGGTTATTCAGGCTCTCTAGTACGACCATGATCCGTAGAACTAGTTCTCATCCACAGACGGATGGGCATACCGAAACGGTCAACAAATGGGTGGAAGGCTACCTCGGGAATTATGTGGCAGGACAACAAAATTCATGGGTTAGGTGGCTACACTTGGGGGAATACTGTTACAAAACCACCCACCACATGTCCATAGGCATGACCCCATTCAGGACATTGTACAACTATGGGTTTGGTGACAGCAGAGCCCCGATGGTACAGGATTGGGTAGAGTAGAGTCAGGACATCCTCAGGGAGTTGAAGGATCACTTATAAAGGGCACAAAATCAGCAGAAGGTCTAAGCAGATAAACACAAGGTGGAGTGTACCTTTGAGATTGGTGACTTAGTCTACCTAAGGCTCCAACCATATAGGTAGGCTTCTATCAAAAGAAGTGGAGAAAAAAATATCCAACCTCATTTCTTTAGGCACTATAGGATTAGCAGAAGGGCAGGGGTGGTGGCTTATGAGCTAGATCTCCCACGGGGTAGTAGGATCCACAATGTTTTCCACGTTTCATGCCTGAAGAGGGCCATCGAGCAACACATCACCCCCCTTTAGGTGTTTCCACCTCTCGATGAAGAGGGAAAATTGGTTCTAGTACCAGAGGAAATATTGGAGGTACGAGAGTAGAAATTCCATAAGAGAAGCATCCAAGAATACTTAATCAAATGGAAGGATCTGCCTATTGAATATGCCACATGGGAGAATGAGTAGGTGATATAGGAAGCAGGTTCACAATTGCTTGTGGGTAAGAAATTTCTAGTGGGGGAGACTGTAATGTCCCCCACCTCTTTATGAAGAGGTTTGGGAAGACTTAGTGGTATATCCATACCCACTAGACCATAGTCTCATGCAGCATGGGGAAAAGTCAACCAAATCAATGTTATATTTTGAATTTGACTTAGAAAAAGGGAAGGTGGGAAAAAAGTAACTCAACGAAGAATTATAACGTTGAAGGTTGAGTTAGGAGTTGAACCTAGGGGTTAAAATAACTCAACAGGGAAACATAATGGAAGTATAAAGGAAAGGATAGGGAACACCTTTCATATCATCTTGGATATTTGTTATTTGCTTGTTGAGCTCCTGAGCACATAGTTTTGAGGGTTTTTAGATTACAAGCCCTAGAGAATAACAAAATGGTGAAATATTCCACTCACCTTGTTCTAAGATTGGTCTCAGGTGTTGTTACAGAGTCTGTACTTAAGGCTACGAAGTATAGAGTCTAGGCATCCAGAAGAAGGTAAAGATATAGAAAGGAGCAAACAACTGGAAGAGAAACTATGCTTGATTTATAATATGTCTATGTCTAACTTCCACTTGTTCTTGAATGGTTATGTCTCGTTCAATGGTTGCCCAGGAATGCTCGAGTTCGACCCGGGTTGTTGCAAGTCTTAGGATAGTATCAAAGAGGTTTAAGGAAATCCTAGTTTAGTCTGAGAGGCCGGGTTCTACGTGAGGTTGCCTTGCAACAGGGGCTATCATTTAAGGGACAAAAATTTAAGAGGTTGTTGTTTTTAAGTTGCTAATTCAATTTTAGATTATATGAGAAAAAAACCTGTGAAGCCAATTAAATAGTTTAAACAAAATCGAAGGTCATTTTTTGTCACTGAGTTAAAATTTGAAACCGAGTATGAAACAAAAGAAAACATAGAGTTGTCAGACAATGTGAGGCATCTATTCAAGAGGAATCTCACACTATAACAGAAGAAGGAAAAGAAAAGAAACACCTTAATGAAGTATAAAATGTAGAGATCTAACAAATTCATAGGTCTTGTACCTACTGATAGCTGATACAGAGGAAAATATGTAAATAATTAGATAACTAAAACCTAATCACCACAGTAGAAGTTGTACTAAATTGCAGTTAAAGCATTCATCAAAGATGTATATAAAAACAACATGAATTATGAAATAACAGAGGAAAACACATAACTCAATATTGACAGAATATGGAGTCTTCAATTCACTTTGTATTAATCCTGGCAAGGAAAATTTTCTCTATTACAATCTGTCGAAAGAAAAATCCCTTTCTTATCTTTCAAAATGCATATTTATACAAGCTTAAAAAACACTTCAAATTCCATTCGTTCTAGAAGCCTTTGATTTCAAATGAGGAAATGAATCGTTTCATTTCCTCGCTCTTTGTATTCCTCCATGAAGGAAAAATGCCTTCCTTTCTTATTCCTTTGTACCCTGAAATAGAATGGAATAATGCCTATCATCATTTAACACCAGAAGCCTGCCCTTTCCCCTGCTCAATGCAATTGACACACCTTTCAATTAACTGGGTTATTAACTTGGAGGGCTTTGCTTGGTTGTTTGCCTCAAAAGTGTAACAATTCTTTGCCAGCTATGGAAATCGTCTTCCTACTTGTCGGTCTTCCATGATGATGGACCATAATTGTAAACTTGGTTTTATTAACCATCTGTCCACTTGGGAAAATTCAACCTGACTCAGCTGGGATATTTCAACTTGTTCCTTTTCAACATTCTCCTTGATATCTAATAGGTGTTTGGCTATGTTAATTTTTCCTAGTGTCCCGATGCTATCTTCCTTATCAAGGTTCAACAAATTTTTATTTATCAATTCGAATCTCTCTTCACAAGAATTCTTCATATTTTTAGCTCTTTTGCTGCTCTTTGATATGTTATGCTCCCATGGCTTCAGTAATATATTTCCACTGGTTTTCTCTGGGATGGATAACTTGGCACTACCAACCATTCCTTCCTTTGTTGTTTCTACAAAAACCTTCTGGAAAGCAATTCGAGCCTCCCCAACTTCTCTTTCTATCAAAGAGATATCCTTTATCACTTGATCAATCGTCTGAAAGTGACTTTGGATGATTTCCACTTTGGCAAGCAATTCCTACTAAGTTGTTTCCACCTTCTGTTGGATCTTGGTGGCTTTGGATTTGAATATGTTTATATCTATGACCCATCTCTTAGCAGAATTCAATTTTGACAACAACTGTTTCATTAACTCCTCTTGCTAACTTACCTGTGTTTGGTTTATCTGGGCCGACTGATGCATTTTCCCGAGCTCGGTTATAAGTTGTTTGCCTGATCTATGGAATTTGCTTCTGTCGTAACTACCCTAGCCTCTAACTTACTGATCAAGAGGTTCTTCTATTTCAACTTCGCCTTTAGAGTTCCAACTGAGTACTGATTGGCCGTAGCATAAGCTCCTATTGTTCTTGTTATCTCCTCAGCAAATTCTTCCTCTTTGACGGCCTTTCCATCTGTCACGACTTTAGTTTTTTTAGCCACTATGCCCTCTCTTTGATATAATTCTTTCTTCACCACGACCTTCCTTTTATTATCAAAGATGAATTCATTAGGAGGAATCTCTTCTACAAAAATGGGTGTCATTTATTCATTGAAAATACATCTCGCATTGGGGTTCCCCTTTGTGAACTGTAAGGGTGTGATAATAGTAATCGTACTGTCAATTTCCTTGGATGATTGTTTAGGGGTAGCATTTGTGGCTGGATCACTTGATGTGATTTGTGGGGTGTCACCTACCTTTTGCAAGGGTGTCTCTACTTGACTTAGGACCTTCTCGCCCAGTGCAACTGCCTCTGGGTTTTTCTGTCCTTGATCGGGGATTTTGGTGCCCGGTGCTGAGGTCTCCCCTTCCTCTGTCCCTTCCTGATTTTTCTCCTCACTAGGACTTGAGTTCTTTGAGCCTTTGGCTTCCACCTACTATGAGTCTGGAAGCTTTGGGTTTTTTCCCTATAATATTAGGGGGAGGAAACTCTTCCGATGCTCCTCGAATTTGAGGAAATTGGCCATTTCTCCGAGTGGCAAGGCTTCAGTCCGACTCAAGACTTCAAAGTAGGACCTCGCACCTTGGAAGGTTTCATCATGAGGTGAATCCTCATGTTCATATCTCTTGAGTCCACAATTCACCAAGTGATTACTCACAACCTTATTAGGGTTGTGCTTTTTGAACTCAATTCTCACCAACTTCATTTCCTCCAAGGTCGTGGCCTCAACTTTGGCATGGACAAAATATAATAAATAGTATGAACCAATATGAATGGGGAAGGGTGGCCATACATTCTTCGATAGTCCTTTGAGCTCTTTGCTTATCCCACCAACCAAAACTTTCCTGGTGATCTCGCGGAATATTAGCTTATCTGACAGGAATAACGACAAAGCCTCGGGGGGGAACAGAGGCGTCGAAAACCCTGATATATGAAAACTCTGCTTCTATATACCAATATGTTGCATTACTTAGGTTGGTCGTGATGTTATCTAAAATTCAGGAAGGAGGATGGCTGAAGATAGAGGCATGCATCGGTACCATTACCTAGTTAAAAATCTCGTAGATGAAATCTTTGGCCTTATCCTCCCAAAGTTTCGAGTGGTAGACATGGATAGGCTCAGCATTAGATGGAGTCTAGATCCATATCATCAAAGGGAAGGGTTTCATACAACAAATAGTGTCCATGATGTAGGCAGACATAAAGAATGAAGATTCTCTCACACTGGCTTTATGCGATCGATATTCAGTAATTTGATTGGTAAGACTGTCCGACATCAGTTTGGCCCAGTCAAAAGAAAAACCTTCAGAAACTGTATGAATAAGCGGTACCCATGGGAGGAAAAAGAGAGCAGTGTCCTCCTTCCCATAAAATCTATAGGCCATCATCTCTACATACTTGAATTGTGGCTCTAAAGAGGAGATTGAATAAATTCCATGAGTATCGGCCCTGAATTTCATGGGGTGTGAAACCCACTCTTTGATCAGATAAAATAAATTTCTTCCATACTGCTCGCATTCCTTCTTTTTGAACCCCTCTACAAATTCTTCATTGTAAGTATGGTTTGGTGTGGGTGACAATTTATACATTGCCTATAAGTGCTCTGGTCTGAAAGACCCAACTGCTTCCCTCTATTCGTTGAAAATCGTTCTATTCAGGATGTCTACATGGTCCAGTGCCCAACTGAACATATCATAATAGGGGAGAAGCCATGGCCTTGCTGCTATTTTGTGCATCTCTTCTTAAGAAACGATTTTGTATTTGGTGACCATGTCATCATCCTCGTTATCGCAGGAATCATCCGGGCAATTTATCACCACGGGCTGCAGAACATTCGAAATGTGCGTCCATGTTTTGATAGTATTGATACTTCGAGATGAAGTATCACAAACAATATATGAACCTTGGCCTGAGATCTCGGTGGCTGCCTTGGGCGCTTTTCATGGAGCCATGATGTATAACCTTGCAATTAGATCCCCTGTCGTAAAAAATTGAAAACACAGACATAAATTATCCTGGTGAAATAGCTCTGTGCACAATAGAAAGGAAAGATGAGATAATGAAAGAAAACCCTTTTCATAGATAGCTTAAGTTCATACTATTACTTGCCGACAGAACGGTTAAAACATTTAATGGAAAGATTTTAGGAAATAAGTGGGATCTTCTTATCAATCACTTCACTGAAATTGAAATAAATGCCATAAATATTTGACGACTCGTAACTTGGGAAAAGAGAAGAAAATTTTAAAGCTTCATTCGTAGATTGTATAGTTAAAATCTACTCAAGGCCTTAATTAGTCCAGTTTAGCTCCTTTAATTTTTTGCTTTTAGTCCTTAATCCCCTTTTCAACGCTCGTCGTATCAGATGATTTCGCTTCTAGCCTTTGAGAACCAAAAGCCTAAAATCGCGATGGTGTGATTTGATTTATAATCTGTGATTTGACTTAAGATTTTAATTAACCATGCTTAATTAATGAATATCACAACTTTGGGGATCGGAGTTACAAATGTGTTGTTCTTTGAGGTAAGAATCACTGAGTTGCAAAATTGCGATCATGACTAACTACAGTTTAAAGTAATTACTCATGATATTAAACTGAGTAACTTGAAATGACTTCGCAACTTCTCATCTCGGAGGTTCGGAAAATGTTGGATGAGTAACTCCCGAAACGTGAGAGAATGAGGTAATAACCTTTGATAATCCCTGCTTAGAGGTCTAATAATGGAGATTAGAACTAAACCCTTATCACCATTTCTCACATTGAGATACCAGGGCTTTGGTAGGTAGATCGTGAAATACGTGAGATCCTGAAGTCTGACTTTCTGGGCTTAAGTATAACCTCTTACTTATTTAGAAACAACGGCGGCTCCAACCTTTGAAACTAGAGTATTAAAAAAAATAAGTTTGTTCCAACATAGGCTCCAACTAGGGATCTCGTCTCCTTGCAGGATGAGAAGAATAGTAGACCAAGTGTCTATATTGGGTAAATGGAGTCGCTAGTTTCCTTCTACGAAAAATAGCTTAGAAAGAGGGTACAAAGGGAAATTTTGAGATTTCGTCTTTATTTTCGGAAATCTTTCAAAACTCAATCGTTTTCTAAACCCAGCTGCAGTCCATTCAATAACTTTCCCTTTCTTGATACAAAATTTGGGTTTGCTTAAGATGATCAAAACAATCTTAGTAAATTCAACAGGTCCTGTGGATATTGGCTTGCATCAAAATGAAGTAAATTTCATGTTCTTAATCAAGGATTTTTTCATGAGCTTGGGATGTAGATCTAGTTTCGAAAGAATTTGATTACCAGAATACAATGTAATTCATGTATGGAAGCCTTCCAGATATCTTATATATTGCTTCACTGCCAGCGAGCCTGTTCAGTACCCTGGTGAAGTTATCTGGTTCCTGTTATTGAATTTTCTTTCACCACTTCAAAGTAATTTTGCATTTAAATGCTGAGATGAGGGCAATCATTTTATGAATTTCCTTTCATCATCTCTACAAACTATATGGGGGCAATCAATTTGAATTTACTTTCACCATCTGCTGCGTATTTTATTTTTTATTTTTTAAAAAATGAAGTGGGGGCAATCAATTAGTATAAAGCATACCAGGGGTGATATCTGTGTAATATTTTCAACAGAGGCCTGTCTACTCACTTTGATTTATCTGGACCAACTTCTTCTTGACTTTCAAAACATCTTAGTCTACAGGAAATTACGAGAGAATTTATTTCCACGGATCATCCTTTGAGAAAGACTTAATATTTTGAAGCCCGTTTAAAAACCCAAGAGAGTTAGGAACAACCTATGCATAACTTTTCTCTGTAGGAGGACGAGGAGTAGTGAAGGCTGGATTATTTTCTAAGATTCATTTTCCAGCTTCCATATTTAAAGCGTAACCTCTTCTTCCTCTGTGGAGGCCAAGGGAAGGTGTTTGGGTTTCAAGGAGAGAGAGCCAAGGACAGTGAGGAGATGACAGAGAAGGTTTTGAAATTTCAATAACTCGGGTGATATAATGCAATCCTGACTCTTAGAACTTTTTTCTTGGAGACACTTTACTTCCTTTTTTAATTTAATTATTTTTAATTTATCCAGGTGAGATTTTTAGAATCCCCAGTAGAAAGTTGTTTCTTTAATGACACGTCCAGTGAACATATCCTATTCATGAGACCGTTGTTGTGCTTAAGTGATATTTGTTTGAAACACAGAATCTTCGTACATTTATACCTTTGCCTTACCATTTCGTTTCCTTCTTAAAAAATTATCTTTTATCACCTGTTTCAGGCGAGTCAATTTCTCGATACGTGACTGTATATTTTCTCCCTTTACTTGTTTGGGCTATAAGCCGTAATCCTATAGGAAAAAAACATGAAGAGTATAAGGGATTCAAGATATATGGAATTCAACGTATTGAAAACTTTCGTATCCCTACTTATTAGAAAATCACTAACCTGTTTTATTTGGCGATGAAAATAAAACTTATCGAAAATCTATAAAAACAAAAAAAAAGAAAAACAAACCGGTATATACAGTGGAAATTTGGAAAAACACTCCATGCATGTAGTGCTTCAAATAATTCCCGTTGACAGGGGCATTGAGTATTTTACTGTCTATATTTTCTAATAGAAAAAAATTCTTCCCTTCAGAAGCTATGACTTTGAATGGTCCATACCAGATATGGTCAAATTTTCCATGTTTTGCAGAGTCTTCCCTCCTAGCATCCCATTTCAAAACCAAATCACCAGGGAGGAATTCCTTGTCTTTGGCCTTATGATCTAATAGGGCTTTCATGTTGTCCTAGTATTTCTACATCCTTTCTTCCACCTCAGCCCTGTGCTGGTGGACCTCAATGAGTTGATTTATTATCCTTGTGACATGGTTTGGATCTTCTTTCTCATCTTGCCAGAGCTTCATTATAGGAAGTGCTAGATTTATAGGAAATACCATGTCAGTCCCATATACCATTTGGAAAGGCGAAGTACCAATATATTTCTTCGTACCTATCCGATTTTCCCACAAAGCGTACTTGAGATGCACATGTCAAGATTTTTTTGTTTTCGCTCAACACTTTGTTAATTATGGTAATTAAACTTTTATTTGATGATTCATCTAACCCATTTCCTTGAGGGTAATATGCAGTGGAGTGGCCCAATACGATGTTATATTTTTGGAAAAAACTAACCATTTCCATAGACTTGAATGCCTGGGCATTGTCCGTGACTATCTTTCGGGGACAGCCGAATCTGGAGAGTATGTTCTCTTCCAGGAAATCTATTACCACTGAATCGGTTGCCTTTCTAGTCAAAATGGCCTCCACCCATTTGGTGAAGTAATATTTAGCAGTTAGGATCCATCTATGTTGAGCGCTGGAATGTGGGTTGATTTCTCCTATAAAATCCAATCCCCATTGTTGAAAGGGGGCTTCTACTTTAACCAGAACCAAAGGTAGTGCTAGGATTTTTTTTCTTGCCTGCAAACAAATGGCAAGGGTTACAGGCTATGACTTTGTTGTTGACATATGAGAATAGCCTAGGCCAATAATATCTCGCTCTCAGGATTTTATAAGTTGTCGCCCTCCACATATCGCTTCGTGAAATTTGTTTATGACCTTTCCTATTTCAGATTCCACTAAACAAACCAGTAGGAAGCCTAATGTGTCCTTCCAATACAATTTACTTTTGGATATAAAGTACTTCACCGCGTGCATATTTAGTGTCCTGGTCTTAGATGGAGACAGATTATCAGGGCACTTTAGGGTCAGTAGGTAGGAGACTATGTATTTATACCAACCCGATAAGGAAAAATTCTCTTCGATTCTGGTTGTAGCTATTTGGTTATTGAGCTCGTTTACGTCCCCACATCCTTCATATCCCTACAGATCATTCATTCTGAGTGCTCTGAAATTTGATTCAGCTAAGATATTAGCCAAACCCTGTCCTTTTACTAGTTTCATCTGTTTCACCTCTAGATCAAATTCTTGAATTTTAGCAAGCCACCAACCCCTCTTCCCATCATTGTTGGGCTGAACCAATATATATTTTATAGAACTAGTGCACATGTATGCAATTAACTTGGAGTGTAGCACATAGATTCTAAAATCCTTCAACACCTTTATCATAGCATACACTCGCTTTTCCATCATATCATATCTCAATTCAACATCTCTAAGACTTTTACTAAAAAAAGCTATTGGTTGCTAGAAACCTTCTTCATTCTTCTGGGGGAGTACTGCCGCCAGTGTGTGTTCAGAGGTAAATGAGAAAATCAGGAAATCTTTTAGATAATCATGGCTTGCCAGTATGGGCGCTTCGCTGATAACTTTATTGATGCGTGCAAACAATGCTTTAGCTTTCGCCGTCCATTTCACTTCAATGTTCTTCTTTAGCATATATGTGATCAATTTCATGATTTCAGCAAAGTTTGGGATAAATCTTCTCAATTTTTTTTTTCCTAAAAATGTTTGAATTTCCTTTACATTTATAGGAATATTTATGGTGTCTATAGCTTCTACCCTTTTAGGGTCGATTTTAATTCCGTCTCGAGACACAATGTGGCCCAAGAGTTTACCTTCTTGCATCGCAAAGTGAGACTTCTTGGGGTTTAAGGAAAAACCAATTTTTCAACATTTTTTGAATGTTTTCTTTAGATGTATCAGATGGTCTTAATCAGATTTAGAAAAAACAGTTAGATTGTCAAGGTAGATAACTACGAATTTACCTCTCTCACCGATAAAAGCGATATCCATATCACGTTGGAGGGTAGCACCTGCATTCATCAGACCAAAAGGAATTTTTTCATACATAAATTTTCCCCAAGGGGTGGGGAAAGCTATTTTTTCTTTATCATGCTCGTTGATAGAAATTTGATTGTAACCGAAAAACCCATCGATCATCGACATCCTATTTGCCCCAACTACTTTTTCCAAAACGTGATCTATTTTGGGTAGATGATAATTGTCTTTGAGAGAGGACTTATTTAGATTTCTAAAGTCTACAGACAGTCTAATCTCCCCACTCTTTTTCTTAACCAGGACTAGGTTCACCACCCAGTTAGAGTACCTGAGAAGTACAATTATTTTTTCGTCTAAAATATTTTTCACTTCTTTTTCGACCACAGGCAGTAAAATGGGGTTGATTTGTTTGAGCTTCTGTTTGAAGGGTTTAACACTAGGTTTCAAAGGTATCTTGTGCTTGATCACATAGGTGTCATAGGTTCTGATCTCATTGTAATACCATGCAAAAACATCCTTATATCGTCCGAGTAAGTATGTATACTTTCCTTTTATCTCAGGAGGAAGGTACTTTGATAGTTTCACTATCCTAGGTTCTCTAGTGGTGCCCACATCATAGTATTCGACATCCTCCAGTTGGGGCTGCAAGGTAGACCTCAGAGGCATGTTGTTTTGATCAAACAACCTTTCCAGAGGTATCAATCCCTTAGGGATCTGATTACTTTTTAAAACTAGTATGCGATGATTTGCGATTTTTTCTCAGAACTCCCGAGGCTCCTCCCCTTCCTGCATAATCCAGGTATGGTCATTTTTGTTTTCCTAGTCAATGTGAGTTTGGGAGAAATCATCCACCGTTTCCAGGAACTTTCTGATATGTTCATTTTCTTCGAATACCTGCCAGTGTTGTATGTTGTTTGGTATGGATGGTTTATGCCTCACCTCTATGTGGTACTTTAGTTTGAAAGTAGTACAAAGGTAGAGGCTGATTTGGCCAACGAATCGGCTTGCATATTTTCTGCGCATGGGATGAAATGAACATTTACTGATGAAAAGAAATTTTCCATTAGGTCTCAGGCGCAATTTCTGTAAGACCTTAGTCTCAGGTGTTTGGCCTAGCACTGTCTATTCTCCTATTTCACAATCATCTCTGCATCTCCATAGACTTCTAGGTTCTTTATGTTTAGCTTCTTGGTAGCTTCTAGTCCCAAGACTAGAGATTCATACTCACATACGTTATTTGTGTAGTCTTTGTCCCACTAAAGCCTATAAGAAAAGGGGATAAAAAATTCATTTTTAGGCGCTACGAAAAGCACTCCTGCACCTGCTCCTTCACACAATGAAGCACCATCAAAAAAAAAATTCCAAGTTCCGGTGGTATACATATTTTTATCTTTCACTTCCAATTTATTTTCATCTAGATAATTTTCTTCTGTACAATTATTTACACTATCATCAAAAGATAATATACAATTTTCCAGATCTTGATTAGAGACATAAACAGGCTAATTGGTCGGATTCTGTGGATCGCTTACCATATACGCCAACCGCATTTCCCTGTACAACCGAGTGAGATGACCACCAAAAATAGGGATAGTGGCGTATGTCATATCTAGCTGAAGAGATCCCCCGAGCTTGGCTCCCCAAGACCTAGATAATAGAAAACCATACTTAGGGGGTATATCAATGATAACTACATCCATTAGGACGTTTTTCACTGGAAATTGGGCGAGAGTGACTACTAAATCTTTGATCATGCCCATGCACTTAACTCTTCTTGAATCGAATGAGTAAAGATCTCCATATGGCCCAGTGATTTCGAGGCCCAATCTATCCATAATAGATTTTGTCATCACATTATGAGAGGCTCCAGAGTCCAGCATGCAATTATGCAGCAGCCGATCGTGCACATTCAGGGTGATTTAGAAGGGGGCAATGGTGTCCCTGACACCTTCAAAATGTGGACCAAAAGTGATGTTAGGCTTATCATCTTCCAAATTTATTACGTCAGACTGACTCTCTAAATATGAAAAATTTGTCATTTTGGTTATTTGTTTTCGGTACACAGGGTTCTTAGCCAACTCGACCAAAGGTATCGGTATTTTGATCTTACTTATCTCGTTTTCTAGGCTAAAAACCTCCAACAACTCTATCCGTTTCTTTGTCTAGAACATCAGACTCCTTGTTTTCCAACTTATTTGTTTGCACTATTTTATTTTCGGTGCTTCTGGTTCCTAGTGTCTGCGTTTCGGTTGTCTTAGCTCTTCTCGCTTGGATCTCAGTCTCTTTCGGGGTGGGATTGTATGTTTCAACTCTAGGAAAAAATTTCTTGGGATGAGTAGTCGACACAGGTTTGTTTTTAGGCCTTAGATTGTACTTATGTTGGAGTTCAACCATTATGGTATCAACCATTCCTTGATAAGCAGGGTCATCAATGCTATTTAGGTTATTATCTTCACCTGATGATTGTTCAGTGTTTAGAGAATTCTCATAATCTTCTTTCATTAAATCAGGTTTTATACAATCATCGCATAAATTGTTTACATCTTCTTCCAAATCCTCAAACTCTTGCATATCATTTCCTCCAATAAAATTTTCATTTTTTAGAGGTGTTTTAATTTTTTGATCTGTCTTTGTTGAATCTGAGGATTGAGGTTTCTTCTGAATTCTCTCTTAACGAATTGATTATCTTTGGATTGGTCTAGATCCATTCTTGAGATTTTGTTTGATAGCTCTTTTATTATCCTAGCCATATCATCCATTTTATCATCCGAGGACTTTCCAAATCCTAAGGGTCCCGCTTGTTCTCTAAAACATTTGGTCTCCCTGTTTTCCGTTTTGATTTTCATTTTTAATTTACTCGAAGCCATCATGTTTGACTCAATTTCCACGACGTCATCCTGCATTTGGGTTAGGTCGACCCCTCTCCTTTCTCTTAATAGTAGAAAAAAATCAGGTTCGAAGGCTCTTGTGAAAGTTACTTTGGCTGCAGGTTGGGATGATTTAACTTCGATCGGAGTATTATTATACAACTTGTTAAATTTTTGAATGAATTCCATAACCATTTCTGAATTCTTTTTCTTTAAAGATCCAAACTCGGTCAAATAATACAAATGATCTTTCCTTTCATCCCATTGTCCGAGGAAAGAGTCTTCTAAAACATCGTAGGATAATATCGACCTTGGGGGAAAGCTCCGAAACCAAGTTCTTACCTTTCCCTCAAAGGTTTGGACAAACAAATGGGAATACACATCCTCATGCTCGAGACCTAGTATATCTACAAATTGATCGAAGAAGTTAATATGTTCGATTGCAGTTAGGTCTCCTTCCCCTGTGAACTTAGGCAAGTTTTTCATATAGTTTTCTGCTAAATCGTGAAGGGGTACTGGAAGGACCAAGGGGGCATATGTAGCGGCTACCTTGGAAAAAATCCTAGGGGGAATATTTTGGACTTGACCTCTGCCTCCTCTTGCTCCCCCGGTAGCGGCCATGGATGGTCTAGGAGAGAAAATGGGTGCATTATAAAGAGGGTTGGTGAAGATGTACAGTGACTTTTGAGCTTCCCCAAGATAAAAAGGAAAAGATTCATAGAACCTTTTAACAGGGGGGGAGACACTCAAAAAAAGGGGAAAGGGTATATGGGGACTTGGTTCCTATGACTTGCAGGATATGTAAATGGGGGAACCTACAAGAGTCAAGTTTGAATGTGTGGTACCTTCTTCAAGGCCTTGAGTGACAGAGAGATTTGTATGGAGAGTCGATGGGATATTAATAGGGATGAGCTTTACGACAGATGTCTCATCCCTACTAACGTAAGGGGTAGTCAGAGAGGTTTCGGTCTTAATCTCGAGTAGGATTAGCTCAGGGTTTAGGGTCTTTGCTTCGACATTATTGTATGATGTTTTTCCGAGAGAAATTCCTCGCAAGGATGAAGGTTCAAGAGGGATCTTAGCTTTGGACCAAGTAGACTTGGGTTGGTGAACAACAATGTTTTGTTTGAAAAGACCCCTTGGTTTTAGTATTTTTTCAGGGTCGGAAACTAGCACGGTCTGTTTAGCATCTAGGTTTGGTCTGGTGTTCCTTCAAATGGATGCCAACTTACTTAAAAGTGGAGTCTCCAAGTGAATGATAAAGGTTTATCCTTAACAAGGTGTTCTCTCTTTGTTCACTATCAAAAAATGAAACTTGAAAGAGTCGTTCTCTCAGGGGAAAGTGACTACAATTCTTCATTCCCCGACAATGTCGCTAGAAAGATGTTGTTCCAGAGTCTATACTTAAAGCTACGAAGTATAGAGTCTAGGCATCCAGAAGAGGGTAAAGATATAGAAAGGAGAAAACAACTAGAAGAGAAACTATGGCTAATTTCTAAGTTGTCTATGTCTAACATTCACTTTTTCTTGAATGGTTATGTCCCGTTCAATGGTTACCTACGAATGCTCGAGTTCGAACCAGATGGTTGCAGTTATTAGGATAGTATCAAAGAGGTTTAAGGCAATTTTGGTTTGGTCTGAGAGGTCGGGTTCTACATGAGGTTGCCTTGCAACATGGGTTGTCATTTAAGGGACACAAATTTAAGAGATTGTTGTTTTTAAGTTGTTGATTCAATTTTAGATTATATGAGAAAAAATCATGTGAACCCAATTAAATGGTTTAAACAAAATCAAAGGTCGTTTTCTGTAACTGAGTTAAAATTTGAAACCGAGTATGAAACGAAAGAAAACATAGAGTTGTCAGACAATGTGAGGCATCGATTCAAGAGGAATCTCATGCTGTAACAAAAGAAGGAAAAGAAAAGAAACACCTTAAAGAAACATAAAATGTAGAGATCTAAGAAATTCACAGGTCTTGTACCTGTTGATAGTCGATACAGAAGAAAAGCTATAAATAATTAGATAACTAAAACCTAATCGCCATAGTAGAAATTATACTAAATTGCAGTTAAAGAATTCATCAAAGATGTATATAAAAATGACATGAAGTATGAAATAACAGAGGAAAGCACATAAATCAATCTTGACAGAATATGGAGTCTTCAATTCGCTTTGTATTAATCCTGTCAAGGACAATTTTCTCTATTACAATCTGCCGAAAGAAAAGGCCCTTTCTTATCTTTCAAAATGCATATTTATACAAAGCGAATTGAAGACTCCATATTCTGTCAAGATTGATTTATGTGTTTTCCTCTGTTATTTCATAAAATTTTCTCTATTACAATCTATTGAAAGAAAAGTCCCTTTCTTATCTTTCAAAATGCATATTTATACAAGCTTAAAAAACACTTCAAATTCCATTCGTTCTAGAAGCCTTTGATTTCAAATGAGGAAATAGAGCGTTTCATTTCCTTGCTCTTTGCCGTCCTCCATGCAGGAGGAGTGCCTTCCTTTCTTGTTCCTTTGTACCCAAATATAGAAGGGAATAACACTTGTCATCATTTAACACCAGAAGCCTGCCCTTTCCCCTGCTAAACGCAACTAACACACCTTTCAATCAACTAGGTTATAAACTTGGAGGGATCTTGTTCGTTGTTTGCCTCAAAAGTGTAACAATTCTTCGTCAGCTCTGGAAATCGTCTTCCTACTTGTCGGTCTTCCGTGATGATGGAACATAATTGTAAACTTGGTTTTATTAACCATTTGTCCACTTGGGAAAATTCAACTTGACTCAGCTGGGATATTTCAGCCTGTTCCTTTTCAACATTCTCCTTGATATATAACAAGTGTTTGGCTATGTTAATTTTGCCCGGTGTCATGGCGCTATCTTCCTTATCAAGGTTCAACAAATTTTTATTTATTAATATGAATGTCTCTTCACAATAATTCTTCATCTTTTTATCTCTTTCTCTTCTCTCTGATATGTTATTCTCCCACGCCTTCAATAAGATATTTCCCCTGGTTTTCTCTGGGATGGATAACCTAGCACTACCGACCATTCCTTCCTTTGTTGTTGCTGCAATAGCCTCCTAGAAAGCAATTCGATTCACCCTAGCTTCTCTTTCTCTCAAATAGATATCATTTAGTGCTTTATCAATCATCCAAAAGTGACTTTGGATGATTTCCACTTTGGCAAGCAATTCTTGCTGAGCTGTTTTCACCTTCTGTTGGATCTCAGTGGCTTGGGATTTGAATATGTTTATATCTATGACTCGGATCTCAGTAGAATTCAATTTTGACTGCAACTATTGTATTAACTCCTCTTGCTAACTTACCTGTGCTTGGTTTATCTAGGCCGACTGATGCATTTTCCCGAGCTCAGCCCTTAGTTGTTCGATTTCCCATTGGTCAGCTGCTCTGGCCTCCTTGAGACCTTTTTTCTCCTGATCTCTGGTATTCTCTTATGCCCTAACTACCCTAGCCTCCAACTTAATGATCAAGAGGTTATTATGTTTCAACTGTGCCTTTAGAGTTCCAACTAAGTATTGATTGGTCGTAGCATAAGATCCTAATGTTCCTGCTATATCCTTGGCAAGTTCTTCCTCTTTCACGACCTTTCCATCTGTCATGAATTTAAATTTTTTAGCCATTATGCCCTCTATTTGATATAATTCTTTCTTCTCCACGACCTTCCTTTTCTTATCAAAGAAGAATTCATTAGAAGGCATCTCTTCTATATAAATGGGTGTCAGTTCTTCATTGAAAATCCATCCCACATCGTGGTTCCCCTTTATGAACTGTAAGTGTGTGATAAAAGCAATCGAACTGTCGATTTCCTTGGATGATTGTTTAGGGGTAGCATCTATGGCCGGATCACATGATGTGATCAATGGGGTGTAGCCTACCTTTTGCGAGGGTATCTCTTCTTGACTTAGTACCTGCTCGCCCAACGCAACTACCTCTAGGTTTTTCTCTACTTGATCGGGGATTTCGGCTCCCAGTTCCGAAGTATCCCCTTCCTCTGTCCCTTCCTGATTTTTCTCCTCGCCAGGACTTGAACTATTTGAGCCTTTGGCTTCCACCTACTGTGAATCTAGAAGATTTGGGGTTTTGGCCTGTAAGATTAGGGGGAGACAACTCTTCCGATGCTCCTCGAATTTGAGGAAATCAGCCATTTCTTCAAGTGGAAAGGCTTGAATTCGATTCAAGACTTCAGAATAGGACCTCGTACCTAAGAATGTTTCATCATGAGGTCAATCCTCGTGTTCATATCTCTTCAGGACACAATTCACCGAGTGATTACTCACAACCTTATTAGGGTCGTGATTTTTGAACTCAATGGTCACCAACTTCATTTCCTCCAAGGTTATGGCCTCGGCTTCAGCATGGAAAAAATTTAATAAAGAGTATGAACCAATATGAATGGGGAAGGGTTGCCATAACTTCTTCAATAGTCTTTTTATCTCTTTTCTTATCCCACCAAGCACAGCTTGCCTGGCAATCTCGTGCCATATTATCTTATCCGACAGGAATAATGGAAAAACATGGGTGGGAACAGAGGTGCCGAAAACACTGATGTATGAAAACTCTGCTTCTATATACCAATCTTCTACATTAATTAGGTTGGCCATGATGTTATCTGAAATTTGGGGAGGTGGATGGTCGAAGATAGAGACATGCATCGGCACCATTACCCAGTTAAAAATATCGTAGATGAAATCTTTGGCCCTATCGTCCCAAATTTTTGAGTGGTAGACATGGATAGGCTTAGCATTAGATGGAGTCCAGCTCCAAATCATCAATGGGAAGGGTTTCATGCAACAAATAGCATCCATGATGTAGGAATACATAAAGAATGAAAATGCTCTCCCACTGTCTTTATGTGCTCGATATTCAGTAATTCGACTGCCGTGACTGTCCGACATCAATTTGGCCCAGTCGAAAGAAAATCCTTCAGCAATTGTATGAATGAGCGATATCCATGGGAGGAAAAAGTGAGTAGTGTCGTCCTTCCCATATAGTCTACAGGCCATCATCGCTACATACTTGAATTGTGGCTCTAAAGAGGAGATTGAATAAATTCCATGAGTATTGGCCCTGAATTTCGTTGGGTGCAAAACCCACTCTTTGATCAGATCGGATAAATTTCTTTCGTACTTCTTTCATTATTTCTTTTTGAACCCCTCTAGGAATTCAACATTGTAAGTACATTTTGATGTGGGTGAAAATTTATACATTACATGTAAGTGCTCTAGTCTGAAAGGCCCAACTGCTTCCCTCTGTTCGTTGAAAATCGTTCTAGTCAGGATGTCTACATGGTCTAGTGCCCATCTAACCATATCATAATAGGGGAGAAGCGGTGGCCTTGATGCTATTTTTTGTATCTCTTCTTGAGCAATGATTTTGTATTTGGTGGACATGTCATCGTCCTCTCTATCGCAGGAATCATCCGGGCAATTTATCACCTCGGGCTGCAGAACATTGGAAATGTGTGTCCATGTTTTGATAATATTGATACTTCGAGGCAAAGTATCAGAAACAATATCTGAACCTTGGCCTGAGATCTCGATGGATTCTTTGGGTGCTTTTCATGGAGCCATGATGTATAACCTTTTAATTAGATCCCCTGTCGTAAAAAATTGAAAACATGAACATAAGTTATCCTAGTGAAATAGCTCTGCGCATAATAGAAAGGAAAGCTGAGATACTGAAAGAAAACCATTTTCTTAGATGGCTTAAGTTCGTACTAGTCCTTTCCAAAAGAACAGTTAAAATGTTTAATGGAAATATTTTAGGAAATAAGTGGGATCTTATTGTCAATCACGTCACTGAAATTCAAATAAATGACATAAATATTTGACGAATCATAACTTGGGAAAAGAGCGGAAAATTTTAAAGCTTTATCCGTAGATTGTATGGTTAAAAGATACTTAAGGCCTTAATTAGTCCAGTTTATCTCCTTTAATTTCATTCTTTTAGTCCTTAATCCCCTTTTTGCGCTCATCGTATCAGATGATTTCGCTTCTAGCCTTTGAGAACCAAAAGATCGAAATCACGATGGTGCGATTTGATTTATAATCTGTGATTTGACTTAATATTTTAATTAACCATGCTTAATTAATGAAGATCGCGACTTCGGGGATCGGATTTAAAAAGGTGTTGTTCTTTGATGTAAGAATAGCCAAGTTGCAAAATTGTGATAAAGACTAACTACAATTTAAAGTAATTACTCATGATATTAACTTGAGTAACTTGAAATGACTTCGCAACTTCGCATCTCGGAGGTTCAGAAAATGTTCGACGAGTAACTCCAGAAACGAAAGTGCATGAGGTAATAACCTCTGATAATCCCTGCTTAGAGGTTTGATAATGGTGATTAGAACTAAACCCTTATCGCCATTTCGTGCATCGGGATACCAGGGCTTTGGTAGGTACATCATGAAATACACGAGATCCCGAAGTCTGACTTTTTGGGATTAAGTATAACCTCTTACTTATTTAGAAGAAAGGGTGGCTCCAACCTTTGAAAGTAGAGTATTAAAAAAAAATAAGTGTGTTCCAACATCGGGGATGAAATACTCCACCCACACCATTCTACACTCAGCACAGGTTCCATCATTGATTCAGGAGGGTAGCAGGGTTGTACCATTTTGGGTTTTCTAGAAGGGGCGCACCATTGGGAAGTTTGATACAGCATTGTGATTGGGCGTAGAGACATTATAACAATTGGGTTTTGCTTGCAGGACCTTGCTCATCAATTTGTAGGCATTCTAGAGGATTTACTTCAGCCAGATTGTTAGCTACATATTTGGGATGGCATGGAGAGAAGGAGGGCCCATTGCTGATTAAGATATTGTCAGATCCAATGGGTTATACCTTAGATATGATTGTGATACTTTTCCCAGTGACTTGTGGTAGCCTGATCTATCATCCTAGGGAGTTTCAGGAGTTTTGGAGGCTTCCTTCATCAAGGCCGAATTATTGGTCACTTCAGGGTTTCAGGAGGGTGCAACCTTGATTAGGGTTTCAGTGGTTTGGAGAAGAAATACTTGAAATTTTAGATTCATACTTAAAGGAGCGATTTCCCTTGTCCTGATCTATCTTTTGGTGAAGTTTGGCATCGTTTGGAGGTCTCCTTCAACTAGGTCGAAACCTTGGCCTTCTCATCCACCCAATAGGACATGCCAATAGCTAGGGGGTTGGACGTAACCCTTGTTCTTTTGTATTTGGTCCTTCATCATATATTCAACCTTTGGAGGCTCATTTTGTATTGTCAGGATCATTTTGTAGCAGCTCATATCTTCTATATTGGAGCCATCTGATGTTATTCCATATCTTCTTCTATATTGTATCGGGTTCTTATTTTTCATAATAAAAAGGTCAGATTTGTGCTTTGGAGTTCCATATCTTGTGTATTGATTAGATATTGCATTGTATTGAGTATATCTTCATGATTTGTGATGAATAGTTGAATATAACCCTAAGGCTGAAATTTGAGAGGCCAACCTCCATATACAAACAACCAAACAATTAATTCAATGGTTAGCTAGTGTAACCAAGAGAAAAATTGGCTTGGGAACATTACAATAAGTCATTTTTCCTTGGTAAAAAAGACTTGACTTATTATTTTAGAACTAAACAATAAAAACCTTTAGTCCCTAAAATTATTTGAGCTTGCATTGGTTGATTTCATGTGATTCTTTTCCAAGTGGCAACTCCATTGAACAAATATGTCAGGTATATTACTAGGAGCATTTCACAAGGATTGTTTTACTCTTTTCCTTAACCCAAAAAGTTTTATAGGAGGATATTACATCGCCTTCTTCCTAGGAGGCTACTTGAAATTATTGGAGAAGAAGCACTCACTGATATCCAATTCTTGTTCCAAACTAATAATCAAACATATGTGAATAATCCCACTAATACTCCTAACCCAACCATGAGTGTGTTTTTGAGGCATTTGAATTTTTCAGCAATCCAAGGTGCCCCACACCAAGTTCTTGAGAAGGCCATAGACAAGTTACCTACCTTTCAAGGAAACAATGGAATCAGTGGAAAGTCTCACATATTGAACTTCCAGATGTGTGTTGAGAGGTATTTTCGAGGTCATAATGAAGAGGATGTGAAAATGACCCTTTTTGTTTTCACTAGAAGGTGTTACGGCTGAATGGTTTACGGATTTTGATCCAGCTAAGTTTATCACCCTTGATTCGATATTGGATGAATTTGGGAAGATATGGGGTGATCATAAGGAACATAGGTTTCAATTATCTACCCTCACTTCTAGCCATTAGAAAGAGAATGAAACTATGGAGGAGTTCAACACTAAGTTTAATAGTTTAGTGAAGAGTCTTCATGATGATATCAAACCCTCATATGTCGTAGTATTGATGTATTATATGGAGGCTTTTGAAGGGGAAATGAGGTCCCTAAGGGATAAGGATCCTCAAACATTAAAAGCAACAAAAACCACAACTATAGTTTTACACGAGGTTCTTCTTCTTCAAAATTCAATGATGAAAAGAAGAAGAAGGTTGAGGGTCAAGAGTCATGAAATGATGGAATTAAGGAGTTGACCCAACTTATTAAAAAAATGGAAATAAATCATGCCAATGAGATTAAATCCTTTCAAAATAGATTGATCACTATGGATAGGGCACAAAATAATAGACAACATACTAGGTCAAATGATAAATGGCCTATGAGACCTCCTCAACATGAGAAAAGGCTACCTAATCCTTTTGAATCCACCAACTTGGTAGATCATCACTCAATACCTTATTGTAGGACTTGTGGTGAGTTTCATGAGGGAGTGACTTGTCCATTTTTCCTTGAGGTTTGTTATGATAATGATTATGGAAGTCAAGGAAATGAACAAATCAACATGTGTGGTAGGAAATACAATTGTGGCATGTATGATTGGATGGAGTTTGTTGAATATGGTAATAGTGAAAACCTTATGAATAATGTTGTTGATAAATAAATAGAGAAGTTTGGGCCTAATCCCACACCCAAGCAAGTAGCAGAAATGGCTAAGTATAGGGGAATTACATATCAAAGGAATGGAAATAAAGATAAAGGTCAATCTAGTGTTCCCAAGGTATCCCCTTTTCCTCCTAAGTCAAATGTGCATGTTGACTCAAGTTTGAATATTGACTTAGGTGGTTGGTTGAGTAATGCTAAGATGTTAGTTCCAGTGTCAAAACTTATGAAGATCCCTTCCCAAAGGGAGAAGTTACTTAAATCCATAGAAGATCTTCCTCATAGTTTTGTTTATAGGAAACCAATAGTTACTTACTAGGATGCACCCGTTATCTTACATAATTGGGATAGGGGTAATGAGAAGAATCTACCTTTCTACCTATCTTTACTTGTAAACGACAAAGTATTACAAAATTGCATGCTAGATTTAGGGGCAAGTTCTAATGTTATGACTAAGAAGGTGATGGGACAATTGAATCTTAGAATATCTAGACCTTATCATAACATGTGTGCCATGGATAGTAAAATGATTGAAGTGCATGGATTGATTAAAGGTTTTCATGTACATTTGGAAGTCTTCATGGACATCATGTTTGAAATGGACATAGTAGTGATTGATGTTACAGATGCTTGGGGAATGTTATTAAATAGAAAGGCAGCTGCAGATTTGGGTGGTAACTTACAAATGGAATTATCTTATGCTACCATCCCTACTCCATATGGGAACACTTTCAAGTTGACTAGGGAAGTGTTTAGAAGATATCATATTGAAGACCCAAGAAACCCAAAAAATGAGGAGAGTCTTGGTAATTATGCCATCTTGTCTAACTCTATTGTACCCTTAGAGGAAAATGTTCATAAGGATAGAGTTGATGAGATATGGTACATGAATTTTGATGGTGATTTTTATAGAGAAGGAAAGGGTGTTGGAATTGTGATTCAAGATCCAAATGGTAAAGTGTTTAAGTTTTCTTATAGATTGGAGTTTGATGCAACCAATAATGTGGTTGAGTATGAAGATTTTCTACTTGGTTTATAAATTTGCAAGGATATGGGTGTTAAATATTTAAACATCAAGGGGGACTCAAACTTTGTCATACAACAAATAAAGAATAAATTTACTTGCAAGTCTCAGAGATTGAAAAGGTATAGGAATGCAATTTGGGATTCCATTAGTGATCTAGATGCTTTAAAAATTATTTCTATTCCTAGAGAACATAATTCTAAGGACGATGAACTTGCAGTAATTGCTTCCATACTTTAGCTTTCATATAATTTGATTGATGAGAATATTTTAGTGGAATTGTTTTTTAGACCCTCAGTTCCTGATAACATGAATCATTGGAAAGTTTTTGATGATGAAAAATAGGTTATTAAGTTATTGACTCATATGCATGAGTTCTCTAACTTTGGCATCTGTGTGAGAGAAGAGGGTTGTAATTATACCAGAGATGATGATAAGTTAAATCTAGTTCCTAGGCGGGTTGTGATCCAAGAAAAAACCTTTGATAGATAATATGGTGACAAACATAAAGAAGAGTCAAAAGAAAAACTTTGTGATTACTTAGAAGTCAACATTGGAAGTGAGCAAGAGCCTTGGATGATAAAAGTAGGCAAAACTACCCCTATTGAAGAAAGAAAATAAATTGTTAAGTTATTAAAAGAATATAGGGATGTTTTGGCTTTTAGTTATGATGAGCTCAAATTCTATAGGGAGGATGTAATTCACCATGTGATTCCTCTCAAGGAATAAACTAAGCCCTTTAGACAGAAGTTGAGACAAATGAACCCAAAGTTAGCTCATTTGGTCCAACATGAGTTACAAAAAATGCTAGATGCAGGCATCATAGCCCAAACTAGACATTCTTCATGTTGCTCAAATTTGGTTGTTGCAAGGAAGAAGAATGGAAAGATTAGGTTGTGTATCAACTTCAGGAATTTTTGAACATTTCTTTCACAAAATACCACTACCCCTTCCCAAGATGGAAACTTTACTTCAAAGAGTAACAAGATCGGGAATGATTTCCATGCTTGATGGATTTTCAGGTTATAATTAGATTAGACTGAAAGCATAAGATAGGCATAAGACCACTTTACCACTCCATGGGGAACCTTTGAATATATTATAATTCCATTTGGTTTATCAAATGATGGAGCTACTTTTCAAAGAGCTATGGACTATGCCTTTAGGTGGTTGATTAGAAAGTTGATTGAGATATATCAGGATGATTTAACAGTGTTTTCTAAGGATGGGAAAAATCACATTGACACCTTAGACAAGTTTTGGATAGGTGTAGAGAGTTTGGTATTTCTCTAAATCATGTTAAGTCAGTCATTGGGGTGACTGAAGGTAAATTATTGGGCCACATAATTTATGAAGATGGGTTCAAGTTAGACCCGAAGAGAGTTGAAGCAATCAAAAAGGTACCCTTGCATGTTTCAAAGAAATCTCTCCAATCCTTCTTAGGCCAAAAAATTTTGTTCATAGGTTCATTCCCAACTATGTAGAGATCATCAAACCTATATATAATATGCTTAACAAGGATGTCAATTTTGAGTGGAATGATGAAAGCAAGAGAGATTTTCAAAGTATAAAAATTGCCATATCTGAAGCTCCTATCCTTATTAGCCTGGATTATACTAAGGACTTTTAGATTTTCTCCTTTGCTTCTGAAGACACTATTGTTGGTGTATTGCTTCAGAAAAATTATCAAGGCCATGATCAACCCATTGCATATATTAGTAGGGCCTTACAAAATTCAGCATTAGAGTAACCCATGTTTGAGAAACAAACTTATGCCTTAGTGAAATCACTTAAACATTTCAGAGTCTTCATCGGATATTCCAAGGTGATTGGTTATGTTCCTAATTCTGTGGTTAAAGATTTGTTATCTCACGTAGAAGGATTATGCTCAAGGGGTATATGGATTGATTAAGGGTCAAGGTTTAGCAAAACTTTTGACAAAAGGTAATGAGAACGCCTTGGGTATGGTTTTCCAAATTGATAATGAAGAACTCCCTCCTAATTTATTGAAGCTTGAACAAGTAGGATGGTATACAAACATCATCTTTTATCTTAAGAATCTAACTTGTCCAAGTCATCTAGTAGGACACAAGAAAAGGTCTTTAAGGTTCAAATTTTCCAAGTATGTCCTTAATAGAGATGGATTAGGATGGAAGAATGTTGATGCAGTTATCCTTAGATGTGTGGATGCCATTGAGTCAAAGAAACTAATGGATGAATTCCATGGGGATTTTGTGGTGGACATTTTGCTACTAAAACTACTACCCACAAAATCCTCAGAGCAGGATATTATTGGCCCACAATATTTTCAGATGTATATCATTTTGTTAGGAAATGTGAGTCATGCCATCTTTTCACAGGAAAGAAAAATTTAGCAGCTCTCCCTTTGCAACCAAATGTGGTTGAGGCACCTTTTCAGTAGTGGGGTTTGGACATCATTGGGAAGTTTAATGATAATTCAAGTAATGGGTATTCATGGGTTATTAAAGCTACGGATTACTTTACCAAATGGGTTGAAGTCATTCCTACTGGATTTGTTCTTGAAGAGCTTGGAGCAACTTTGTTGCTAAAAACTCTTCCCTTTGGAAATAAAAAGAGTGTTGGAGGAATTGTGGAATGAAATACTTGTTCTTGGTGTTCTTATCTATTATGAGGTGAAATCATTCTTTAAATATTTGGTGGATTGATCAATAGTTGCTTGGGTAAATTAGTTTACTAGGATATGTGAGGCAATAGTGTAGTTGCTCATATATATGTTTTGTATATGCTAATAATATAAACTGTGTTGTATTATTTGTGCATGCAATATATTATCTATCAATTTATGTCACGTTTGGCTCAAGGTTTGCAGGTTGCCTCAAGAGTATCTTTGGGATAGATTCAAGAAGGAATCTACCTTCACTGTTGATAAAAACTTCAGAAGCTTCTCTGTTTCCATTTCAGTTTTTGTCATTCATTCATTTTAGATTTAGTTGCTAACAATATTAGATAGGTCAATAAAATCAATTTAAATTTCTGGTTTTTACATGTGGGGAATTTCTATTGAAAAATAAGAATTTTTGTAACTTTGTTTAAGTGTGTTGCAGCAAAATCAACAAGCAATAGCTTGCTGATTTTTGCAGCTTCTCTCCTGTTTAAGGGTGCATGCTGCCCGATTTCATCCACAACACAATTTCCAGGGTCTCTTTTCAAAGTGGTAATTCTATCCCTTTATTCTTTTCTATCTGAATCATTGTAAGCAATCCCAAAGGAGTGTACCCAAGAGGCTTGCATTCTTTCTTTTTAGTTTTTGATTTCCAAGTTCTACTTTAGATTCATTTCCATCTCTAGTTCATAGTTTAGCTAGTTAGTTGTGATATCTACATGCATGCTTAGCAATTAAAATTATCTAGAGTATACCTCACATCTAAATTCTATATTAGAGCCCGTGGAGGCATAGTGGATCTTTTTCTTTCATCATTACTTGGCATGCAAGCATTTATTTTTTAAGTATCTATCTTATATACATGCATGCAAACACTGATTTTATGATGGCTTAAATAAATTTTCAATTTCGCAAGTATTTTCAGTTCTTCACATTTTACATGCAATAACCTCATAATTTAAGAACTTAACTTGCAATCTAATTGTTTAACGGCTTCAACCTTCACAATGTTAATTTTCAGTTTCGACACTTTGAGCAAGCTACAAGCACTCAAAAACAGTTCAGCACTTAGCTCATAGGTTTAATGATGAATTTATTAGACTTAATAGGACACCATTACCAACCATATTTTCCATTTAAAATAGGGTTGGAGGAAGGAAACAAAAGGTGCTAGGTTGGGGATGGTCTCGTGGCACGCGACATCCTTTCCGAGAGTACTCTGATCTTAGGATTGACCTGTGGAGCTAGGGTGGGCCTCGTTGCCTAACTTCTTGAGAACCCAAGAGTCAGTTGGTAATTGGGGGAGGAAAGTATTGGGTTGACACTTAGATAGGATTAAAATAAATCTCACTTAACCACTTAATTTAATCCTTGGTCTATAACATTGACAATTTAATTTCACACTTGCAAGCACACTGATCTCATTATTTTTATTTTACATGCAAGTCATTTCATGTGTTGTGGAACAATTATCTAAGTGGTTACATCTATCATCTAGAACACTTTACTTTTCAAGCTTTTCATCTTAATCATTGTTCGTATGTTTGTGGTGTGGTCCTTCAAGAAGTTGTGCATCCACATGGAGGCACTCTCTTGACTGGGTCTTGAGTGATTTTTGTCTTTATTCCATTGATAAGTAGTCCAATAGAGTAAGATATATTGTGAGCATGCTTGGCTTGATGTGTTTATGGCTATTTCATCTTGAGTATCTTTATTTACTGCACATGCAAGCAACTGGTTAGTCATTTTCTGTATATCTTGTATTTAGTGTATCTAGTTTAGCCTTGTTGTAATCTTAGATATTATTTATTGTAATCATTGTATCTATATATTGTAATCTTAGATATTCTTTCTATATATTTGTGTCTAGTTGTATCTATATTTTTGTAACATTTGTAAATTTGTAACTATCTTGTAATGAATCTCCACTTAACTTAGTTGACCCCTTGCCCAATCTTAGGCACTAGTCTTAGTTGTCCTAGGAAAGGTCTAACTATTCATACTTAATTGTTGCACCCTACACAATTAATGGTCCAACTATAATGCCAACGTCCCTATCGAAAGAACCATGAAAAGTACATATACCAATCAACACTAGGATGAACTTCAACCCAATGATATGCCCAAGTTTGTTTTAAGCTCAGAAGCGATGGATACGTCAACCTACCAACACTCAATTTTCAATGTTTCTCTATTTTCTATAGCAATCAAACATAGGGGTAAGGAGGATTGATTTAATAAAGTATTGAGGACTTGATGATTCTGGGATTCTCAAATGTTCCCTATTATCCCCATTTTGTGGATAACTAAGGATATTATGTATCGAGGCCCTCAAGTTTCAGATATGGAGTGTCAAGAGACTACATGACCAACAGTAACCTTTGCATGGATGGAAAACCCAATCACCACCACAGATGGTCATAGATTTGCATATTGCATCCACCACACCAAATGGCTTCCAGAAGGCAGTGGGCCTTGCTCCATGAGGTACAAGTCAATATTATGGTGAGCATCATTTCAATATTTAAGACAGTTGAGTATGTCCTATCTTATATTGTTCTAGATTTCATGATATATGCTTGGAGATTATGCCTTTTTCACTGCTTCACCTTGGTGGTTGGCATTGTGTACTAGTAAGTGGTTTTTCTTGGGGATGGGTTTGCTACTAGGAACTCCCTTAAAGAGCCATCGTACCTTTCCTGACCACACTTACCACTTTCCATCATTATTCCCCTCCATTTCCTTATCTCTTGGGATTTTAGGGTTTATTGACCCAAAAAGGGGTTATCTCTCATTCTATGGGAAGAAGGGGATGAAGGCCCCAAGGGGTTGATGCTGGGTAAATGATAAAATCCCTGTATAAACCTTCCAGATGCTTCACCCAGGGATCACCCAAGAAAGAATTGAAATTCTTATATTTGAGTAAAGTGGACCCACAATATAATAAAGAATGCTTAAAAGGCTAGTTGAAGGATAGGACGTCTCATCATGAGTTGACTTATCACGTCCATGAGTATCTAGTGGTATGGAATTGTCATCATATGGTCACCAAACCAAGGAAATGGCTCTTAGTTTCATGGCTAAGAGAAAGGGGATCTCATCACAAGCCAACCTTATCATTTCCACTAGGTGTTTATGGGTGACATTGCCATCATCTGGTATCCATGCCAGGGTAGTGACCTTCAACCTCTCCTTATGCTATATTGAAAGAAAAACAAAGAAAGAAAGATAAAAGGAAATTTATGGGCTTAGAAAAAGTGCATTGCGGATGAATGTACCACACACCCTCTACAAAGGAACCAATGAATGAGACACTACAACCCCTTGTATGTCTTGAGCCCTATTCCCATTGAGTATTGACCCCAACCACTTGATCCACTTTATATGGCCTAGAGAGAGATCTCTTGGAAACTCTCTTTGACCTGGGGCAAGATCTACCAAACAGGACCCCTCGTCAACCCTCCTATATTCAAGATTGACAAGTCGCATAATGTCTTTGAGCAGTTAATTGTTTGATATAGTGATCTTTGATGCACATGCTTAGATGGATTATTTATTGATTGAATTCATGTATCATGATGTTATGACTTGAGATCCTTGGAGGGCATGCCAATTTGTCTTTGCAAGACATATTTAGTGGACAGTTTTGGGAGAATTGGCCTAGCTTGGGCTTCCATGGGGATGTAAGCCCACGGGTTGGATGCCAAGGGCCCACATGCCGGATGAGAAAGATTAGACTTGGAAGGCCTTGATGATGACTTGGAATACATATCCCATCCCTCACTTTCCAAATGATTCTCCCGGGGGGGGAAACATCCTCTCTTTAATCTTGATGTTGTGTTTGGGGGGCTAGGGCATGGTGGTGAGATGATATGCATTGACACTTGGACATTTTGATGTTTTATGAGGCTTTGACCATGAAGGAAGACATTTGGATGATTTATATGTGGCTTTGCGAAGCCTTACTACCCTGCTGCATCACCAACAACCTTCTCCTAGTGCCAAAACGTCCCCTAAATGGGTGACGTCCATGTAAATTTGGGTTATATTTGTGCAAAAATGAAATTTTAAATGAACTATTTAATATTACTTTGTTAAGGGGGAAATATTAGGGTTGTTGACCCTGTTATCCCCAATTTTATGGATAACTAAGGATATTATGTCTTGAGGCCCACAGGTCCTAGACATGGAGTACCAAGAGCCAGATCGACTTGAGCATGGCCCTGGAGGGCCCATATTTTGATTCTTCGGTGCCTCCACTTTGTCAGCAGCAGCAACATCCATCACCTTGGCCTAGTCCTGTAGAAGAAATGGATCTTTCTCCATGAGGTAATGAGTCCGGGTATCATGGTATGTGTCACTCTAATCCTCAAAACCTTTGAATATGTGCATTTGATTATTTTTTTCTTTAATGGGTGCTTGGTTCTTATGCCTATCCACTTGACCATATCTAGGGGGGAATGACAGGATGCCCTAGTAAGCTTATTCCCATAGGTTTTTATTTTCCACTGGGGGGATTCATGAGAATCCATTGTCCACTCCTAGCATACTTACCACTTTCCATCTTTCTCCCACTCATCCATCCCATTACACTGGTCTGGGAATTGGGTTGGCCAAATATTTAAGGGTTGTACCTTACCTTGTGGGAAGAAGGGGCTAAAGGCATAGAGGGTAAAAGTAGCTAGCAAAAGAAAAAAAAACAAGAATGAAACCTGGATATCTTCTCCCAGGGATCCCCAAGAAAGTAGTAAAAATATTCTCAGCAAGAAACGAAATAAAATAAAAAAAGATTTGGTTAGAGGATAGGGGGTCTCATCACTAGCGAACCTATTAGGTCCATGGGCATATAGCGGTATGAACCTACTAGAAGTTGGTCACCATGCTAGGGTAGTGGCTCTTGGTGGCATAGCCAAGAGAAAGGGGGTCTCATCATGAGCCAACCTTCTCATTTATATGAAATTCTTGTGGGTAACATTGCCACCACTGGTCACCATGCCAGGGCAATGTCCCCTAGCCATATTCTTGAAGAAAAAGAAATAAGAAAAAGACAAAAGGCATGAATGGGATTGGAAACATTTTCATCCATGACAGGTGCAACTCACCCTCTACAGAGGCACCCATAGGTAAGCCATGCATTTCCCTGATATCACTGCATGCCTTTCCAAGACATCCCTTATCCAATTCACCCACTCACATGGATTAGATTTGATCTCTCCTGGAAACACCCCACATCCAGTGAGAATTATCCCAATAGGATGCCCTGTCACTTCCTCCAAACTTGGCTTGTACATTAGTATAAAGTCTTTGAGGACTTGTTTGAGTAAAGGGGGTTTTATGAACATGTTTAATAAAATTGATGATTAGACGTGATTGACATTGCTATGACCTCTATGACTTATGATCCCATGGAGGGTGTATCTATTGATGTGCAGGATCATACCCGATGGATAGGTACCTTATGGAAATGTACACATGGGGAGATGATTAGTTCAGACCTCCATCAGGTTCAAAGCCCATTAGATGGATGTTGCGACCCCAACAGGTGGTAGAGAGAGATTAGAGGGTTTGCACTGGAGAAGAGGAGGACGTTCCATGAGAGGCATCTTGGTAGAGCCTTACCTAGGGGGGTTGTGCCATTTCCACCAAAATGTTTTCCTTGGAAGTCCCATGATGTCACTCAGGACACTTATGACGTCACCCAACGCTATTGAAGTTTTGGGAGGCAATTATGTGCCACAGTGGCACGTGTGGCATGTTCCTGAGGCCCAAGAAGGCCAAACGATTTTCCCTAGAAGGCAAATGTTTCCTAAAAGGGGATAATGTCACCCTAAAAGGGAATGACATCTTCATATTTTCTTGATTTATGGTTTGATTTTGACATTTAATGTAAAAACAATATTATTATGTATTTTTGGCCATGTCGGCCTTTTTTACTTAAAAATAAAATTAAGGTCATTGCTACTGTATAAATAGAGAGCTAAAACTCTCTTTTTCTCATCATCTTTCACTCACACTTGTGTGAGGTCTGAAATTTACACCCTTCTAGGGTTTTTGGCTGAAATTTGCTAGTGTGCACTTATTGAAGGAGGTTCTTTTTGGTGATTTTTGGCATTTTTCTTGGTGGAAGGTTTATAACTAGGATTTCTCTTGATGAATAATTGGTAAATGTAAGTGATTTTCTGCAATCCTTCCTTTACTTGAATGGTTATAGTGTTTTACTTGCATTTTTTTAATGAAATTGCTAGAATAAACCCTAGCAAATAAGCACATGTTGGTGTCCTTATTTTAATTCCCTACTAGATTATGCCAAGGATCCCTTTTTCTATTGGAGACATTGATAGGGCCTTTCCATTGCAACACCCTATCTCTTGTTCTTCATCCTAGTCAATTTTACTTTTTCATTGAGCTAAAGAAGGAGGAAAACGTGCCAAGGCCTAGGGTTTGATGGTTGAAGCCTTGATTTATCAACACTTCACCATCAAATTCCTCTTGTCTTTGGCCATACTATTATCATATTGTTCCTTCAATTCCTGTTGCTACTTGTTGACCCCATTTTCCCTATGAATGCACTAGTCTAAGACCTTTGCTTGAGTGTTTTGATCACAATCTACAAACATCCAAACCTTTAAGAAATTACTAACACCTTTCTAACCCTAGTTAGATTAACTTGCTAACCCTATTGTTGCTATTATTATTTCAAGTTATAGTCATACTTTGCAGCACTTAAAGCTTCTAAAAGAAGTTGAAAGGATCAATGCATACTTGCTTCTGATGAATGTTGGTGTTATGATATTGATAATTAGTTATTCTTGCTCACTTTGAAGAACTTATTGTTGAAGTATCGTATTGTGATTATTTCAATTTATACATATTTGCTTACTTCATAAATATATTAGTCAATTTATTATATTGAGAAAGTCTCCAATTATATGAAGTACTAACCAACAAGTGATCTTGCAAAATATAGTTTCTTGTTGCTTTGTTCTGGGCAGGTACATTTAAGGTTATTATTATTATCTTTATTGGTTGTTTAGCCAAAATTTCTGATTGATGGTGACTTGTGAGAGGGAAAATTTTACTTAGCCTTAAACCTTTTTCCTCTCAAAACCCTAGGCCACAGGGGATGTCTCCCCTGGGCTTACCACCCTATATAGAAAGGGACATCCTATTAAGGAGACAATGATAGGATAGTCTTCCATTACATCAATTTGTCTTCATTTACCTTTCCTTTACATCTAAGTACAAACTATGTGATAACATTTTGGCACCGTTGCTAGGGAAAACTGAGTCAATTCTCCTCAAAGACAACACTTTTCGGTAAGCCTTTCCTCAATAATCTTTATCTTACAAGATTACATGGAAACTCCACTATGTATGATTCCCTTATTTCTTTGATAATTTCGAGAAAATAATCTGGCGACTTCACTAATGAAGAAGCCAACTATGACTTCTCAATGGGTCCTAGGGAACTTCAAACCTTTATACATGAATAAAATCCTGGGATACCCTCAACGAATTCCCCCAAAGTACGAAAAGTGGCTCCCTAGATTCACTGGTAGTGATGGGGAAAGAGACGACTATCACATGAGTGATTTTTGGGTTTTTTTTTTCAGCTCCATCCTATCAGTGATGATGCTGAAGATTTGACAATGAAACTTTTCTCTGTCGCTCTTCATAGAAGTGCTAGGAAATGTTATGACAAACTCCTTGATGATAACATCATGACTATGGAACAATTGGAAGAAACCTTTCTCAAAAAATGGGGTATTTAGTTGGAAGACATCTCAGTACTACTAAAAAGACTCGAGCATATAAAGAAAACTGAGAATGAAACTGTCAGACACTTCCAGGATAGGTTTGAGGACATCCTATGTCAAATTCCTGAAAGCCATCATCCTAAAGACAAGTACATTATCCATCTCTATACCAATTTTACTTTTAGTGCATCTAGGTTTTCCCCTCAGTAAAAAGGGCCCAAGAACGCTCGATGAAGCTCACAACATGGCTAAAAGAATCAAGAAAAATATCTCCTTGTCCAAGATAAGACACTTCTTTACCTCAGGCACTCTTAGTGTGGAAATTTTAGTTTCCCTTGAAACCTTTACTATTGATTTTCAATAAGGGGAACAAAATTTTGACGAACAAAATGCTAAGGGAAAAGATGTTGATGAGGTTTTTCAACCCCACAAGGAAGAGAAAATAATCATTGAAGACACAATAGATGAGCTAGAACCTGAACAAGATGATGAAGTGTTGAGATACTGTCCTCTCTTTGATAAATCCATCCATGAATGTTTTCCCCCTACACAAGAAGAAGAGGATGAGGTTACTCACTTTCCTTTTCAGGATCATGACAATGTCTTGTTTTATGATTTAGATAAGGAAGATGAAATGGAATCCTCGAACGAAAAAGACCTTCCTTGTTGTAGAGTTGAAGATGAAGGGACAACTAAGGATAAAACAATGATGCATGTTTAGGACACCTAAGTCCTCAAATCTCTTACAAAAGAAGAAACAAAAATAGTAAGTTACCCTCCTCTCCATGATTTTGATAATTCTCTATTTTATGATTTGGGAAATGAGGAGGAGATGGATGAGCCCTTGAATGTTTTGAATCCTTCATGTTATGATACAGATAGTGACATAGTTAATATTGATGAGTTCATACATGTTGGAAGACATAAGTAGGATGTGGTTGATTATGGTATGGACCCCATTTACGACATTGACAATCATTTCCAAGTGTTGTCGTTACAGTTATCACAACAGGTTACTCTTGATTTTGACCAGTGGCAACAAGGAGATGATATAATTACTGATACTTTCCAAACACCCAAGGTTGACCTAGTCCCATATTTTTCTGATGATTTTCGGTCATACCTTGATCATTTTGATGAGTACTCCTCTGAGGATTTGGATTCATTCCATGAAGAGGATTATCAACCACCATTATGCTCAAGTCTTGGTCAAATTAAGGGCATTGTTTGCTTGAAGAAGGATTCTTGTGATAGCTTTCTCCAGCCACCTTCGATTACTTTACCTTGTTATGTCATTAAAGGTGTAGTTGGGAAGTATTTCTTTTGTATTGAGTTCAAGGGTAGGTTGAATACTCCAAGAAAAGGTCTTTCATCTAAACCTTTTAACCTTCCCTTGAGAATTTGTCGGTCATCTTCTAGATCCTTTTCAATCCTTTCCTAGATTTTAGATAATGAGGACATCCTATATAGCCAGCTTTCAGAACTTTTGAGTTAGTTTTCTAAACCATTGACATTTCACGATCCCTTCCTAAAGTGGATTGAGAACTTTCCTTAGAGAATGAATTTGCATGATTTTATCCCTCCCACCCACCTCCATGAGTTGGACTTTATGGTTTCCGATGATATGATACACTCTCTAAACCATGTTATTTTTGTGCTTAACTTATCATTGTTTTGGTTTATGATGAAGCAAAGAGGATGGTATTTTGAGACATTCCTAGGATGCTTTCACTGGTCATTTGACTACACCTACTATTCATCCAACAGGTAAGTACAAGTAGGCATTTGCATTCATTGTACATACCATTTGCATTCCATGCTAGAATAGTTTTTTTTCACACATGTATATATTCTTTCTTTCATTTTGAAATGTATGATATGGGGGTGATATCACCACCCCAAATGACTGCTAAGAAATTTATGTTGAGATCAAGCAGGTCACAGGTTATTCTAGATATGTTGAGGTTCTCATGCTCTTTATGGTGAGCACATGTCCCCGAGTTGGAGCCAAATGTTATCCCCTAGTTTAGGGATAACTGAGGAGATTATGTCTTGAGGCCCATACGTCCTAGACATGGAGTACTGAAATCCATATCGACTTGAGCATGGCCCTGGAGGGCCCATATTTTCATTCTTCAACACCTCCACTTTGTCAGCAACAACATCATCCATCACCTCGACCTGGTCCTATAGCAGAAATGGATCTTGCTCCATTAGGGAATGAGTCCGGGTATCATGGTATGTGTCACTCTAATCCTCAAAACCTTTGAATGTGTGCATTTGATTCTTTTTGTCTCTAACAAGTGCCTGGATATTGAATATGTGCAATAGGACGAGTATATTGATCCCTATACGCGACTGTGTGCATAGTAAGCCACGTACAGGCATACAAATGACCAAAAGAGAGGGTTCTAACTCAAATTTATGTTTATTTTTAATAGGATGGTGCTTGAATGGCAAGAAAGGGAACACAAAGAAGTTGATGTCGCTGTAGATTGATATCTAGGGGCCCAAATGGCCTTAAAGCGATGTGGTTTGTATAAGTTTTGGGCACTCAAAGGGATGAGATCCCAGGTGAGGTTGTTGGATATGTTCGTGGGTTATTGGGACCCTAATAGCGAGAGATTCAATCTCAATGGGAAACCATTGAGAATTGAAGTGGAGGAAATCTATTTTCTGACCAGTTTATTGAATTGAGGGGAGGTTGTGAAACTCAAGTCATGAGGGGTAGGAAGCAAGATGAAGATAAAAGAATATATCGACACCCATTGTGTAGCTAGAACCCCTAAGGTAGGGAGTCAAGTCCCCATCCGGGAAATAAAAAACCTAAGTCTGAAGATCATTGTCCTAGTTTTAACTAGGATCATAGGTTCAACTTTGTTCCACCAGGCATCGAGGTCGCTCATGTTTTATGCAGTACAGTGTGTGAGACCTGTGGTGTACGATTGGTGGACCTCACTACTGGCCAATATGAAGAGCCAGTTGATGGAGTGTAAATAGGGGGGGTAAAAGGAATTACAGGTTTACCACCATCTTGTGCAGCTTCTTTTTTGAGCGGGTTCTAGGCTTGGGACCTAGAATTGAGATTCTCCCGAGAGGACCTCGCGATCCAGCCATGGCATGGTGGACCGAGGTGATGAGGCAACAAGGAGGAGGTAGGGTGTCGACACCCTACAATGAGGAATTTTTATACTGGTGGTGGAGATAGGTCATTTCTCTGGATGACTATCCCTATGAGGGGATTGACTTCAAAGGAGATCCAGACATGCCACTTCCACTAGGATCCGCTTATGGTGACATAGGTATGCCAAAATGTTTTTAAATATTTCATTTTTTTGTATTTTTGTATAATTAGGAAAAAATATTTTGGATGGTGGTTAAGTATTGATTAGAAACTTGTGTGTCACATATGTGGGTCAATGATAGCCAGAGGGTTTCCCTTGACATCGACGAAGGAACCGGGGAGACGAAGTGGTGGGAGGAGAGGCCGAGAGGGTGTTACAAAACATGCAGGGAAACTTGTCGCATCTAACACACAAGATACCCATGGTTTAGGTAGAGGATCTACTTGAAGCCATGCAACGACAGGTGGTTGGTGTACCTAGGGAAAGGGTATGAATCTTTCGACATCTTCCAAACATCGTGGTTTGCTACCATGGCACACATCTAGCACCACAGGCGTATATGTTGTGGGATATTATGATATAGGTTGTATATGTATATGAGGGTGTTAGCCCCATTTTGTACTATAAAAACCATATTTTTTGAAATATATAAAAGGGATCTTCGACTTTACTTATATTTTTCAATGTGTACATTGATTATATGTTTTCTTTGATTTTAAATATGTGAAAAATGCCAATCCAAAACATAGTTAGCATAAGCATCAGATACATAATTAGAACTTCTAGGAATATCATAATATGTAATAAAATCAAAATGTCATTCTAAAAGACGTACCCATAGGAATCGTCGGAGTAAACAAGGTTCACGCATGCGGTAATGGCCATTCGGTAATGACCATTCAACTAATGCACTACTAACTAGAAATCCAAGTGAACATCTAATGTATGGATTCCATGCAAGATAACATCGTGTAAAATTTCTATAATAGCACTATATTCAAGCACATTATCCGTGGATGGCCCTAGGCATGTACCTCCTGAAGACACAAATAGACCCCTGGTTGAATAAATCACCCAAGCAGAGGAAGCCAAGTTTTGTGTGTGATGACTGGTCCTGTTTGTGGATCCTAAGTAGAATGACGACTCCATTGACATCTGTCAACCAAGTGAAAAATCGATAAGCAACCCAAAGATGAAAAAAAAAAAGATATATACACTAAATTAAATTAGTATACAAAGAGCTCCGCCTAAGATTGGGGCTGAAGCATAGTATCGTTTCAAGTAGATCCCATTTCTAGGCTCGACCAACTTATTCCTTTCGTAATCTTCCAAATCATAGGCTCCTTTTTCTAGCACACATCGCACGATGTAAGGTCCATGCCACATGGGTTTAAACTTGCCTTCCCCCAGTGGTTCTTTGGCTTGATCATACAAGAGGACCAAGTCACCCTCAACATACAACTGAGGATAGCCAGACTTATCATATTGAACCTTGACACATCATTTGTTTTCCTTGATAGACATAGAGGCATATTGATGTTGCTCATCAAGACTCTCTAGGTGTACAAGGCATCGTTCAAGATCGGAAGTGTCAAGTAGGAGCGCGAATACCAAATTAAGAGAAGGGATTTCAAATTCAATGGGTAATATCGACTCCACACTGTGTACTAACTGGAAAGGGGAAAATCTAGTGGCACTCTTGATCGAGGTTCGGTATGACCAAAGTGTGGGATATAGCATGATGTGCTAGTTGAACTTACTCTGACTGATAGTTTTTTTCAAAATGGTCTTGAGAGACTTGTTGACGACCTTTATTTGTCCATTTCCCTAGGGATAATGAGGAGAAGAGTGACCATGCTTAAACCCCAGTTTAGTTGCTAGTTCTTTAATCATCTCATTATGAAAGTGACTACCATGGTCAGTGACAATCTCACTCAAGATACTACATCGGGCGATAATCTAATTGAATACGAAGAAGGTTGCAGTATTCCCATCGGATTTAATTGTAGGCATGGCCTTGGCTCACTTAGTAAAGTAGTCAACGACCATGATAATGTGTCGATTCCCCCCAGCCAAATTCGGGTTGCAATCAATGAAGTCCACCCCCCACTTAGTGAAGGGACCGAAAATAATAACTAGGTGAAGAGGGGCTGTATGTGAGCACATTTTCTGAGTGAACACCTGGTAGGGGTGACACTTCTTAACCACTTCAATACAATCCTTAAAGATAGTAGGCCATAAATAACTAGCTTGCAAATTTTTTTGGGCTGTCACAAGCCCGGATAAATGAACACCACAAGCCCCATTGTGGAAATCGTTTAGGACAGACTTGGCCTCTCTGTGAGTTAAGAAATGACAAAATATATCATCTACTCCTCAGAGATACAAAGTGTCATCGGGAATAGTACATTTCTTGGCTCGGTATCTTATACATCATCAATCATCTCGTGAGAAATGCTGAGGGAACTTCAAAGTCTGAAGATAGAGCATGATGTCTCCATGGCGAGGGTCAGACGATGAGACAAGAAATATGTGTTCATCCGCAAATGAATCTAAATGGATAACATCCTCATCTAATCGTGGGAAATCGGATATCAACTCTGCAAATACTAGGGACTTCTTGGATTTAGCGGAAGCGAAATCAAGATCAAAATCTTGCAAAATGACAATCAATTTATTATATTTCCCTCTTATGATACGCTAGGTAAGGACGTATTGAAATGGATTGAAATCAACAACCACCATAGACTTGCAAATTAATATGTTATGATGAAAACATTGGACTGCGTGAACGAAAACCAAAGCTAGCTTTTCGATGTGAGTGTATTTGAGTTCAAGACTGAGTAAAGTTCTACTAAGATAATAAATAACGTGCTTGTGGAGCTCGTCATCCTCCTGAAATATAACCATACCAATTGTATCCTCAAATGCAGAAATGTAAAATAAGTAATATATACTGTAGTCTGGAGGCTTCAACAGAGGCCCTGACACCAAAGATTTCTTCAAAGCATCGAAGGACTCCTAGGCTCTCTCATCCCAGATAAAAGGGGTGTCCTTCTTCAAAAGACACATGAAACCTTTAGTGATAGTAGCATAGTTCACTATAAAACTACGAAGAAAGTTATCATTCCCCTATAGACCCTGAAGTTGTCTAATTGTGTGCAGGGGAGGAAACTGAAGTATTGCCTCAACATTGAGGGGATCTACCATGATCCCAGTCTCAGAAACTAGAAAACCTAACAGACGGCCAGACTTAATGCAAAAGATGCATTTGTGAGGGTTTAATCAGATCCTATAATAAAAAAATATTTAGAAAACAAGTCAAAGGTGGATAACATGATCTTCTCTCTTGCAAGAGTGAACAACAAGATCATCAAGGTAAGCTTCGACTATGTGCTTAAGATCATGAAACGCGAAAGTCATGGCATGTTGAAAGGTTTCTCCAGTGTTTTTAAGGACGAAAGGCATATTCCTGTATGTAAAAGTTCCCCAAGGACAAATAAATGTCGTCTTGTGTTGATCCTGAGGTTTAATTTGAATTTGATTATATCCTGAAAAATCCTTCCATGAAAGAAAATACTTCGCTTCCTACACACTCATCGAGAATCTGATTGATGAAAGGTGTGGGGAAGTTTTCTTTCAGACAAACCTTGTTTAGGTCACAGAAATCCATACATTCAATAGATTCTCCACCTCTTCCTTAATAGAAGGGCCTTTAGAGATTTGATGGCTCTAATACGTTGTTGAACAAGTTTAGCATCTGGATAAGTTTTAATTTTGTGTTCGACAATACGAGGGTCGATCCCTAGAATCTCTTCATAGGACCAATAAAATACATCTCGAAATTCCTTGAAGAGCTCAGTGTAGATCGAGATTTCTTCTGGAAAACAATCTGCACTAATATTTACGTTTTCAACCTTACCACGGGTATGAGAGATGTCAATCTGGATGGTAGGATAAATACTCACCATGTTTCCTTCAGCATAAATGTCATGCGTATCTAGTGGAACTACGACGTGACCGACTATCTCACTCAAGGTATATCGAAAGTCGTCTTGTTCAATTCTTTCAAGGTCTGGGAGAAAATAAGTATGGTGATGCATATCATCCCAAGGTTTGTCAGAACCATTCATGGATTTGATGATGGCTTCATCCGAAGGCAAAGTCCCATCGAGGAAATCATGTGAACAGGACAACGAGGTGGCCCAAATGGTCCTAGACACGATATCCTCCTCATCCATCGGCAAGGGAATAGGATCAGGATCGGTGGAAGAGTCAATAACATCTTGATACACAATATTTATTGACGATAACAACATGGCCATACCATCTTGCAAGTGTCCTTCACAATACAAATTCGGGGAAGGTAGGGTCCCCATATCATCAAAATAAGACATGAAGAAAGGAATGAACCTCCCAGTCGAGACGGGCCTACTGGACATGGCATAAACTTGATGGTTTGGTGTTGAGAAGTCGAAAATACCCATAAGGTAAGAAAACATTCCAACACCAATATTCTCAATTGGCAACCGAGAATTGTCGATCACAGGGATCGACTATCCAAGAGATGCATTAGGGCTAAGGTACGCAAAGGATAACTGATCGATCGTTACAATATTCCCTTCATGAGGAAAACAAAGAGTAGGGAAAATAGATGATACAATGACGATCATAGCATAAGTCCAATTGCGACCTAGAAACAGGTTATAATAAAGAGGCACATACACTACCTCTACTTCCACCTCTACCGTCTTCCCTCCTAACTAGACATGAAAGGTAGGGAGAATACCATGGGGGTAGAAGGAATGACCATCAAAAGTAGTAAACATGTTTGATGACTTGGAAAGGGTCGGAAAACCGATAGATTTCCAACAAACCAGGGACATCACACACGTATCAAGGCCTTCATCAATAATTGCACGTTTGATGGTATACTTTGAATAATACACATGGATTTGGAAAGCCACATGGTAAGGCAAGTGAGGCTTAACATATGTGACGCCAAAATTTATAAGCTTCGAGCCACTGGGTTTTAGAGCTCCTAGAGTAGAGAGTAAAGCATTCCTCTCTAAAGGACACATACGGAGTACCTCCAAATCTAGCATAGCAAAAGGGGTTTGGCCCATTTCCTCAAGAATAGAGTAATTATGGGCAACTCTAGCATTTTCATTATGGGTAGAGTGCTTGAGTACTCATTTCAAAATATGAGGCTATGGATGTAGTTTCTCAATCTATAAATTGGTCTCTAGGGGAGGAGGAGGAGATTCTAGAATAGGAATAGTTTGTTTAGAACTATATTCTCGAGATCGAGTGGCTATATCAATTTTTTCATCAACCATATTGATACATAGACAGTCACCATCTTGTGACTATTGGTTTTGACCTCCAACAGTCGCATTTCCGATGTTTGAGGAGATCGAGGCTAAGTGTTGATTATGTGGGAATGGATTTGTCAGCACGATGGGTGATTGAGATAAAATTCTCGCAGCTTCTGCAAGTTTGGGGCACAAATGGGTAAGGTGATCATCTGTGCAAATCTTACAGGGAAAATTTACCTTACATTTTTCTCATTTTCCCTCTCTAGCACTATTACCTGTCTTCTCATTATTTTCCTTGGATTTATTACCATTTTTCCCACCCTTATGGTTATTACGTCATTTCTTCTTATTCCCTCCTGGTGGTTGGTTACCATTCGGGTTGGTCAACGATTGCACTAAGTGTACATCCACCAACTGAGTGGGATTGGAGGATACATATGAAGTTGTTCCTCCTACAGACTGGCTTAAATACAACTCTTTTATCTGGTTTGTCACTGAGTCTATGGAATTTACATTGGCGGAGCCTATAATTCCATCGACATGAGGTCAGGGGTTTTGTCTAGTTTCGTAAGTAGACCATAGTGCGTTAGGAAGGAGGTGGTGTAGCATCTCAGACTGAGCATATATCAAATCTAACTATTGGTCTCTAAGGATAGCTTCTTCCTCATTGGTAACCCCGAAAGTAGAAACGTCCTTCGATTTAGAAGGATGTAAGGACTTAAGAAACCATTCTAACATAAAGGCTGGGGATATAGGGGTCTTAATCAACCTCTTCCATATACGCCACTCCTAGATATGGTCTGAGATATGAGTGGCGGTATTCAAGCGTGACGTAGACAACAACTCTAAACCAGCATCATAATGAATGGGCAACTGGAAGTGGTTAAGAAATACCATCACCAACTGATTAAAAGTCCCATATTCCCCCTTTGGTAGATCAATATACCATTTCGTAGCAACTTCGATAAAGGTGCGTTGAAATAATCTCAAATGAATAGAATCATCATTAAGGGAGTTTGATGAGAACCAAAGGTGAAAGGTAGTGACGTGATCACTAGGATCCTCCTCATTCTTACCCTCAAACTTTGGGATGTTTGAAGGAAGTTTGGTGGGGACTGGGGGCCATGTAGGATCATGACTCATAGCATCATTCATTAACTTAACCAAATCTGACAGATTAAGCATGGCTAGAAAAGGGAGATGGGGTTGCGACATCTGGCCCCAACCTCTTGGGAAATACTTTGCTTGTGGATTCGAAGGTCATCCAGGGTTCTAGTAAACACCATAGCCTTTTTCGGAATTATAAGGCCTTCCTCCAGCATGACTCATATAAGGTGGGTTGAGAATCATTCCAGATGGAATGTTTTATTGAGGGTTATAGAAACTACCCCCAACCAGATTAGATCTAAGTTGGGGGTTGCCCAAAGTGTGAAACTGACCTCCCCCAAGTTGGAAGCTGGAGGATAGAGGTGGATTCATCATGCCAAGTGTATTTGTCAGAATCTGCCGAGGAGGTAGGATAGTACGAGGGAAATTGGGTCAAAACTTGTCTTCTAGGTTGACTATTCCACCTAGAAGTAGGAGGATTGGGCCTAGGGTTAAAAGAAGGCATACCTCCCATATAAGGAGTCATTTGAGGGATTTGAGATCTACCAAATGAAAAAGGAGTGTACAGAGGTGTGTTTCCCCCAAGCCTAATGCTAGCATTATAGCCAGCAGTTGGGATGGAGTTCAAAAACTACGAGGTGAAGTTAGGCATACCATAAGAAAATGGACTAGAATCCATAGGGATGGACTAAACATTGTATCCTGGTGAGTGGCCAAGAGACCCAAAGTGGTTCGAGGTAGTAGTATGAGCATTAACTATAGGATAGACCATAGTAATGATAGTTACCTCCGATACCACAGCCATGGATGTTGCAGGAGTTGAAGGGGTGCCATTAACTATAGTGGGTATGGGAGTTGAAGGGATCCTAGAATTCTGAAGAACGGGTTCAGTACTCATCCTTGTAGAATCCAAAGTTTGAGTTGTGGATGTGTGTGTACCATGTGTAATGACTCTACACCTTTTAGAAGGAAAGGACATGAAATCCGATGGTAAATGTAACAAGCGATGGGACCGACGGGGTTGTTGGTCCGATTCCACGATGACTTAAGACTCTAAAGATAAAAAAAATATCCTAAGGCCAACTAGTAAGCAAAGAGCACACCAAAATTCAAATGGCCAATATACATGCAAACGGGAAAAAGCGGTTGAGTGGCCTCCCTCCATAAAAAAGGTATGTCTCATCCAAGAGGGACTTGAGACTCCCCACTAAAGATCGAAGGTAACATAATCAGTTATAGGGGCCCTCGTGGGATTAACAACCAGTCATTCAGATCCCCCCAGAGAGTTAATCCTCCATAAAGGCTGGGTGGTGTCTGACCCCTATCTGACCCAGGGTACCTGTAGAATAATCCCTGCAAGTAACATATGAGATACCTAAGTCAAGCAACTAATAAACCATTGTATAATCAATGCACAAGCAAGCAGTGGTAAGTCTGGATCACCGTATGGGCAGGGTAGAAGATCCTGAAACCTTGAAAGTATTGCCTCTCACAGAGGTATGGGCACTAGAAAGATCCCCAAATACAAACAAATACATAGAAATATCTCTGACGCTAGGCTAGTATCTAGGGGATATCCATTCAACCAACTTTGCGTGACCTCGTGATTAAATCTGGTGTGAGCAGAGCCTCCTCATATTACCAATTGTACAATGGATTTCTCCACTCCTTGACTCAGACACATATGTTGATTTAATTTCCTTCGATAAGTTTACTCACAAAATTCTATTCCAAGGCACTAAATCCTAGACTAGTTTGTGCAACCTAGAAAATAAAATCGTTACTAATAAATTTTAGATTATAGCGTTGATTTTATGGCCGTGATTACTCAAAAAGGTATATGGTAATGAAACCAATGGTCTCGTGACTCTACAAGAAAGTAAATATGAAGATAATGCAAAGCCCTAACTTTAACTTTTGATGAATGATATGCTCCTAAAAAATGATGCAATTTCCAAATTCAAATCTACGATTCAGAAGTAAAGGTGCAATCTTTCACTGTATGTACTAAGCTAATGATAAAAATTTGAAAGACAAAAATGCCAAGCAATGCAAAATGCCTATATGTTATTTTGTATTTTCGATATATTAAAACTAAAAATGTATGGACTGAAAAGTGACTTGATATATAAACCTATTGTGTATAAAATAAAGACAACTCGAGCAGGATATCAAGTAGCAAAGCACCCAACCCAATGTACAAGGACAATAAAAATGAAAATATGAAGAGAAAAACTTCACCCAAAAATTCAACAAAAAGAGGGTTTCCTGTCATCCCACAGGCACTCAACAAGCACTACAGAGACCTAAAATGTCTCAACAAGCATAAAATCCCACCCAACAAACACCAAACTAAGCAAAAAGGCAAGGATAAAAGGGTGTACACTATAAAAAACACTCTACAATGAATGTAACTCACACCAAGTTTATTTTGGGTAAAGTAAATAAACAATACTAAACCTGGTAATTGAATGTGAAATTTCGATCTAGTCCAAACTCTATAATGAATGTAATTGAACCAAGTATATTTTAGGTAAAGTAAATGAATGTGAAATTTCCATCCAGTCCACCAATTGAATAAAAAATAAATCCCATAACCAAAAACAGGGTAAGTACTTCGTATTAAAAGTTTATAAAATTGACAAGAGAGTATAGGGTGAATACACTCATCGATAATTGACAAGAGAGTACTCTTACCTTGAAGGGATTCATCACTCCACTTATCAACACATCTTCATATTTTATAATTAATATGAATGCTTGCTTGCTGGAGAGAGCCAAATTCTATTGTTACAGGGACAACAAACAATAACATTCCATCAGAAAATATAAGAGAAAAATAAATGCAGGATAAATTCCATAATCATGTTCATCTTATAGAATGGAAGAATGCGAAATATATATGCATATCTCTGACCCATACATTAAGAATAACAGTTTTGAAAAATTAAAACAAGAATTTATAAGCAAAATAGTTTTGAAAAATAACAACAAGAATTTATAGGCATAACAGTTTTGAAAAATGAAGGCACGATTAGAATCTATCTCATGCAACCCATTAATAATATAATTCTAAATTAGAAGATCTAGTACCAAAGGATCTCTTCAACCCATGAAGGATGATAAATTGGCTAGAAAATAGGCCTACGCCCTGCCAAAGGGTAATTTATGAAAGAAAATTTATATTAAAAAACATTTCAACTCGAAATACTTAGTAGTCGACTGTAACAAAATATCGTGATTTGTAGGATTTGTAGCCAATTATCTACGTGGATATGTAACCATTTCTTTGGCACCTTTATTTAGGGTTTTCCCTACTATAAATCCTATAAATAATCCATCTTGTAATTTTGTAAAAGAAAATCTTTGGTTAATCTTTAGATTAATCGTTTTAGAGGTTGTTGGTCATGTAGATGTAAGTCGAATTAGCTACATGGTTTTACTTATGTAAAGAAAGAAGGTATGATGTTGATTGTGTCTTAGGTGAAGACCAAGGCTAGACATGTAATCTTTTATTCAAAATGAATAGGGCAACAAGAGAGAAAGACGCTCAAGGAACGTTGGTTTTCCTGTTTGGGTTTCTAGGGTAAAATCTCTATGTATTTGTGTGTTTGCTTTGTCATTTATTTTATAGGTTGAATATTTATTCCTCTCTTCTATTAGGTTTAGCATGGAAGTGTTCTATTTCTTAACATGTGGTATTATAACTTGGTTTAACAACCTCGAATCTGAGCTTAACCCTAGGTCTAGTGAGAGTCGTAAGTCAAAAATATTTAAAGTATGCTTAAAAGAATGGCAAGTAGCTTGAGAATAGAGATCAAAAAATTTAATGGCCAAAATTTTAAGCTTTGGAAGCTTAAAATTGAATATTTCCTTATAGATTGAGAACAATGGGCAACATTCTGTCCAAGTACTAGTTTGGCAAGTATGTCAAGAGAAGAATGGGAGAAACTTGAGAGAAGGGAAAGGAGTACGATTCGACTTTGTCTTGTAGATTCATTGTTTCCAAATGTCTCAAGTGAATATTCAATCAAGAAATTGTCGGACAAGTTGGGGAGCTTGTACCAGTTGAAATCCCTGGTAAACAAGTTGTTTATTAGAAAGAAATTGTATCTTATAAGGATGAGTCAAGACATTTCAGTGACTAAGCATTTCAATGTGTTTTATGCCATAATAATCTAGTTATCTTCTATGGATATTAAAATCATTAAGGAGAAGAAATGTATTAGCCTTCTATGTTCTTTACCGGACTCTTGGGATATCTTAGTCATGGCTATAGGGAGTAATTAAACCACATTAGTGCTACAATATGTGCTTTCATCTCTACTCTTATAAGAAATGAGAAGGAAGAACATGGAAGGATCGACAAAAGATGCATTAGTGGTCAGAGGTCAACCTGTTGACAGAGATAAAGGAAAATTCTCCAGTAGAAAGTATAAGTTGAAGAGTATATCTAAATCCTCTGTTCAGTCAACGAGAATATGTTGGAAATGCAATAAAGTTGGGAATTACAAAAGGGACTACAAGTTGAAGGCAACGAAATTTAGTACAGGATCCGATGAGAAGCAGTCGACTAAGATAAATGTGAATCTAGATAAGGGAGGCGATTTGTACCTCACATCGACGAATACACAGTCAGATCAATATGTTTGGTTGATCGATTCAGGAGCATCCTATCATATGACACTGAATAGAGAATGGTTCTACGAATATGAATGATATGAAGGAGGATATGTGTTTTTGGGGGATGACTCAATAACTAAAATTTTCGGATGGGGAAAAGTCTGATTGATGTTGTAGGATGGGAGGAGTAGAACCCTTCCAAGTGTACTACATATTCTAGGTTTGGCCATAAATATGATATATGTTAGTAATATGAATGATGAGTGCACACTCTATTTTATAAGGATATGTTCAATATGGTCGAAGGTATGATGGTTTTAATGAAAGGAGTTCGACTTGGAACAATATACAAGTTGTTAGGGAATGTCAACTCGACTGGATGAAACAACATTATTATTCCTGAAGCTGCTTGAATTCAACTTGAATCAAATCAACTAAGGCTAAGTCGATTAAAACCAACTCGAAAAGTCATCATCAAGTCAACCCAACCATGCTATGGCACAAGAGGATGGGACACATTGGAGAAAAATGACTTTGAGCTATGCACAAAAAAGGTATGATTGAAGATTTTCCTAAATGTAATTTAGAAGTCAACTTTTGTGAACATTGTATATATGGAAAAAAATTCGATTATGGTTCCCATCTGGAAAACAAGGGAAAAGGGAATTCTAGAATTGATTCATAGTGATGTATTTGGCACTGTCATCGCACATATTGTAGGTTGGGAAAAGCCCAAACCAATCCAAAAAAGTGAGACAACTATGGGAGTAACTACCAACTCTCACCTTAGATAGATACTCCCCTCAATTTAGTGATGATAAGTCACCACAAGGGGGGAATCCTGGTGACCCTAGGGGGGTTGCGATGGAAAGTGGTAGAATGACCAATGAAACCCCTATAGGGAAAGTTTGGAAGTGAAAAAAGGTTTGGAAACAAGTCTTGTTGATGAGGGGAAATTTCCAAAGTGTTGTGTACCTGCAAAATAATGTTAAACATGCCCGAGACAAGACAATTAATCGAAATACAAGCCAAATATTTAATGGGAAAAGAAAGTGAATCTTGTTGTCCTAATATTGGAATAGTAATATATATATACATACATTTAGATACACACACACACACACACACACACACACACACAATGGAAAGAGTTGTTAACTACAAATGGAAATTGGTAGAATGACTAATGAAACCCTTATAGGTCAAGTTTGGAAGTGGAAAAAGGTTTGGAAACAATTCGTGTTGATGAGGGGAGGTTTCTAAAGTGTTGTGTACCTCACATTTTTTGAAATCCATCCTAGCTACTAGCCCAAATTCTATCATTGGGCTTGGGGGCAACACACCTCCGTACACTCCTTTTTCATTTGGTGGATCTCAAATCCCTCAAATGACTCCTTATATGGGATATGCTTGATTTTAACCCTAGGTCCAATCCTCCTACTTCTAGGTGGAATAGTCAACCCGACAGACAAGTTTTGACTCAAGTTCCATCCTACAATCTTACCTCCTCGACAGATTCTGACCAATACACTTGGCATTATGAATCCACCTCTATCCTTCGGTTTCCAACTTGGGGGAGGTTAGCTTCACACTTTGGGAAACCCCCAACCTAGATCTACTCTGGCTGGGGCCAGTTTCTATAACCCTCAACAAAAAATTCCATCTGGAATGATGCCCAACCCACCTTATATGAGTCAGCCCAGAGGAGGGCCTTATAATACCGAACAGGGCCATGGTGTTTACCAGAACCCTGGATGGCCTTCGAATTCACGAGAAAAATATTTCCCAAGAGGTTGGGGCCAGATTCGCAACCCCATCTCCCTTTCTTGGCCATGTTTAATCTGTCATATTTGGTTATGTTAATGAATGAACCTATGAGTCATGATCCTACATGGCCCCCGGTCCCCACAAATCTTCCTTCAGACATCCCAAAGTTTGAGGGTAATAATGGAGAGGATCTTGGTGATCACGTCACTACCTTTCACCTTTGGTGCTCATCAAACTCCCTTAATGACAATTCTATTTGTTTGAGATTATTTCAACACACCTTTATCAGAGTTGTTGTGAAATGGTATATTGAGATACCAAGGGGGGCATATGGGACTTTTAGTCAGTTGGTTATAGTATTTCTTAACCACTTTCAGTTGCCCATTCGTTATGATGGTGGTTTAGAGGTGTTGTCTACTTTATGCTAGGATACCTCCACTCATATCTCAGACCATATCCAAGAGTGGCATGGACGTAAGAGGTCGATTAAGACCCCTATACCCTCGAAATTTCTTTTAGAATGGTTTCTTAATTCCTTACATCCTCCTAAATCGAAGAACATTTCTACTTCTAGGGTTACCAATGAGGAAGAAGCTATATTTAGAGCCCAGAAGTTAGATATTATATATGCTCAATCTAGGATGCTATACCACCTCCTTCCTAACACACCACGGTATACTTACGACCCAATACAAAATCCCAGACCTCATGTCGATGGCATTGTATTCTCCACCAATGTAAAGTCCACAGACTTGGTGATGAACCAGATAAAAGAGTTGTCTTTAAACTAATCTGTAGAACGACCAACTTCGTCTGTATCCTCCAATCCCACTCTATTGGTGGATTTACACTCAGTGCAATCGTTGACCAAACTAAATGGTAACCAACCACCAGGAGGGAATAAGAAGAAAGGACATAATAACTGTAATGGTGGGAAAAATGGTAATAAATCCAAGGAAAATAATGAGAAGACAGGTAATAGTTCTAGAGAGGGAAAATGAGAAAAATGTAAGGTGAAGTTTCCCTGTAAGATTTGCACAGATGATCATCTTACCCATTTGTGTCCCAAACTTGCAGAAGCTGCGAGGATTTTAGTTCAGTTGCCCGTCGTGCTGATGAATCCATTCGCACACAATCAACACTTAGCCTTGAGCTCCTCAAACGTTGGAAATGCAACTGGTGGAGGTCAAAACCAACAGTCGCAAGATGGCGACTGACTATGTATCAATATGGTCGATGAAAAAATTGATATAGCCACTCGATCTTGAGACTATAGTTCTAAAAAAACTATTCATGTTCTAGAATCTCCTCCTCCTCCCCCAGAGATGACTTTATAGATTGAGAAACTATAGCCACATCCTCATATTCTGAAAGGAGTACTCAAGCACTCTACCCATAATCCAAATACTAGAGCCGCCTAGAAATACTCTATTATTGAGGACATGGGCCAAACCCCTTGTGCTATGCTGGATTTGGAGGTACTCCAGATGTTTCCTTCACAGAGGAATGCCTTACTCTCTTCTCTAGGAGCTCTAGAACCCAGTGTCTTGAACCTTATCAATTTTGGTGTCACAGATGTTAAGCCTCACTTTCCTTACCATGTGGCTTTCCAAATCCATGTGGATTATTCAAAGTATACCATCAAATGTGAAGTTGTTGATGAAGGCGTTGCTACGTGTGTGATGTCCCTGGTTTGTTGGAAAGATCTCGGTTCTCTGACCCTTTCCAATTCATCGAACATGTTGAATTAGTTTGACGATCATTCCTTCTTCCCCCACAATATTCTCTCTGCCTTTCTGGTCCAGTTAGGCAGGAAGATAGTAGAGGTGGAAGTAGAGGTAGTGGATGCACCTCTTTATTATAACCTATTGTTAGGTCGCAATTGGACTTATGCTATGATCGTCATCGTATCATTTGTTTTCTGTACTCTTTGTTTTCCTCATGAAGGGAATATTGTAACAATCGATTAGTTATCCTTTGCGTACCTTATCCCTAATGCATCTCTTGGATAGTCAATCCCTGTGATCGAAAATTCTCGGCTGCCAACCGAGAATATTGGTGTTGGAATGTTTTCTTCCTTTATGGGTACTTTCAACTTCTCAGCACCAAACCATCAAGTTTATGCCATGTCTAGTAGGCCCATCTAGACTATGAGGTTCATTCATTTCCACACATCTTATTTTGATGATTTGTGGACCCTACCTTCCCAAACTTTTTCTTGTGAAGGACACTCACATGCTGTGATGGCCATGTCATTATCGGCAACAAAGATTATGTATCAAGCTATTCTTGAATCTTCCGCCAATTCCAATCCTGTTCCCTCATCGACAGACGAGGAGGATCTCGTGTCTAGGACCATGTGGGTCACCTCGTTGTCCTATTCACATGATTTCCTCGATGGGACTTTGCCTTCGGATGAAGCCATCATCAAATCCATGAATGGTTCTGATAAACCTTGGGATGATATGCATCACCATTCTTATTTTCTCCCATATCTTGAAAGAATCAAACAAGATGACTTTCGATATACCTTGAGTGAGATAGTTGGTCATGTCGTAGTTCCACTAGATACGCATGACATTTATGCTGAAGGAAATATGCCAAGTATTTCTCCTACCATCTAGATTGACATCTCTCATATCCCTGGTAATTTTGAAAATGTAAATATCAATGCGGATTGTTTGCCAGAAGAAATCCTAATATACACCGAGCTCCTCAAGGAATTTCAAGACGTATTTGCTTGGTTCTATGAAAAGATTCCAGGGATCGACCCTCATATTGTCAAACAGGAAATTAAAACATATCTAGATGCTAAAACTGTTGAGAAATGTATTAGAGTTGTCAACCCTCGAAAGGCCCCTTCTATTAAGGTAGAGGTGGAGAAGCTACTGAATGCTAGCTTCATCTACCCGGTTCCTTTAACAAAATGGGTATCCAACCCCATTCCCGTAGATAAGAAGCATGGATCCATCCATGTATGTATCGATTTCCATGACCTAAACAAGGCTTGTTCAAAAGACAACTTCCCCACACCTTTCATCGATCATATCCTCGATGAGTGTGTGGGAAGCGAAGTATTTTATTTCATGGACAGATTTTCAGGATATAATCAAATTCAAATTAAACTTGAGGATCAACACAAGATGACATTTATTCATCCTTGGGGAAATTTTTCATACAGGAATATGCCTTTCGGCCTTAAAAATGTTGGAGCAACCTTTCAACGTGCCATGACTTTCACATTTCATGATCTTAAGAACATAGTCTAAGCTTACCTTGACGATCTTGCTGCTCACTAATGCAAGAGAGAAGATCACATTATCCACCTTCGGCTTGTTTTTGAAAGATGTCGTTATTATAGGATCTTATTAAACCCTCAAAAATGCATCTTTTGCATTAAGTCTAGTCGTCTGTTAGGTTTTCTAGTTTATGAGATTGGGATCATGGCATATCCACTCAAGGTTGAGGAAATACTTCGGTTGCCTCCCCCATGCACAATTAGACAACTTCAGGGTCTACAAGGGAAAGCTAACTTTCTTCATAGGTTTATAGTGAACTATGATACTATCACTAAAGGTTTCATGTGTCTTTTGAAGAAGGACACCCCTTTTATCTGGGATGAGTGAGCCCAAGAGTCCTTCGATGCTTTGAAGAAATATTTGGTGTCGGTGCCTCTGCTGAAGCCTCTAGACTACAGTAGAGATTACTTACTTTACATTGTCGCGTCCGAGGATACTATTGGTATGGTTCTATTTCAGGAGGATGACGAGATCCATAAGCAAGTTATTTATTATCTTAGTCGAAGTTTACTTATTCTTGAACTAAACTACACTCATGTCGAAAAACTAGCTTTTGTTGTCGTTCACGCAGTCCAACATTTGTGTCATTACATATTAATTTGCAAGACTACGGTGATTGCTAATGTCAATCCATTTCAATACGTCCTTACCCGACATATCATAGGAGGGAAATATAATAAATGGATTGTCATTTAAAAGGATTTTGATCTTCATTTCACTTCCACTAAATCCAAGAAGTCCCTAGTCTTTGTAGAGTTGATATCCGATTTCCCACGATTAGATGAGGACATTATCCATGTCGATTCGTTTGTGGATGAACAAATATTTCTTGTATGGAGACATCATTTTCTATATTTAGACTTTGAATTTCCCTCAGCATCTCTCACAAGATGATCGACAACGTATAATATACCAAGCCAATAAATATACTATCGTCGATGACAAATGATTTCCATAGTGGGGCTTATGGTGGTCATTTATCCGGGCTTGTGACAGCCCAAAAAATTTTGCGAGCTTGTTATTGATGGCCTACTATATTTAAGGATTGTACTGAATAGGTTAAGAAGTGTCACTCCTTCCAGGAGTTCACTCAGAAAATGCGCTCGCATCCAACCCCTCTTCACCTAGTTATTACCATCTGTCCCTTCACTAAGTGGGGGGTGGACTTCGTTGATTGCGACCCAACTTCGGTTGGGGGGAATCAACACATTATCATGGTTGTCGACTATTTTAATAAGTGGGTTGAGGCCATGCCTACAGTTAAATCTGATGAAAAGATTAAAACCTTCTTTGTATTCAATCAAATTTTCGCCCAGTTTGGTATCCCAAGTGATATTGTCACTAACCATGGCAATCACTTTCAGAATGCAATGATGGAAGAACTAGCAGCTAAACTGGGGTTTAAGCATGGTCACTCTTCTCCTTATTATCCCTAAGAAAATGGACAAGTAGAGGCCGTCAACAAGTCTCTCAAGACCATTTTGCAAAAAATTGTCAGTTAGAGTAAGTCCAATACACACATCATGCTATATCTCGCACTCTGGGCATACAAAACCTTGGTCAAGAATGCCACCAGATTTTCCCCTTTCCAGTTAATACATAGTGTGGAGTCGATATTACCCATTGAATCTGAAATCCCTTCTCTTAAGTTGGCAGTAGATCTCCTACCTAACACTTCCGATCTTGAACGACACCTTGTACACCTAGAGAGTCTTGATGAGCAATGTTGAGATGCCTCTATGGCTATCGAGGAAAACAAATGACATGTCAAGTTTCAATACGATAAGTCTGGTTGTCCTCGGTTGTATGTTAAGGGTGACTTGTTCCTCTTGCATGATCAAGAAAAAGAACCATTGGGGGTAGGCAAGTTTAAACCCATGTGGCATGGGCCTTACATCATGCGATGTGTGCTAGAAAAGGGAGCCTATGAGTTGGAATATTATGAAGGGAATAACTTGGTCGAGCCTAGAAATGTGCTCTACTTGAAATGACACTATGATTGAGCCCCAAGCTTAGGCAGATCTCTTTGTATACTAATGTAATTTAGTGTGTATATCTTTTTCTTTTTTGTCTTCTCATTGCTTATCAAGTTTTCACTTGGTTGACAGATGTCAATGGAGTCATCAGTCTACTTAGTTTTCATAAACGGGGCCAGTCATCACACATAGAACTTGGCTTCCACTGTTTGGATGATTTATTCACTCGAGGGTCTATTGGTGTCTTGAGGAGGCATATGTGTAGGTCCATCCACAAATAATGTGGCTGAATATATTGTTGTTATATAACTTTTACACAATGCTATCTGACATGGAATCCATACATTAGAAGTTTGTCTAGATTCCCAGTTAGTAGTGCGTTAGTTGAACAACCATTACCGAACGGTCATTACCATGTGAGTGATCCTTATTTATTTTGACGATTCTTACGTGTACATCTTTTAGAACGACAATATGATTTTATTACATATTACCATATTCCTAGAAGTTCTAATTGTGTATCTTATGCTTATGTTAGCTATGTTTTAGATTGGCATTTGTCACATATTTAAAATCAAAGAAAACATATAATCAATGTACACATTGTAAAATATAAGTAAAGCCGAAGATCCCTTTTATATATTTCAAAAAATATGGTGTTTATAGTAAAAAATGGAGGTGACACCCTCATATAGATATATAACCTATATCATAATATCCCATGACATCTACGCCTATGGCACCGAATGTGTGTCATTGTAGAAAACCACGGTGTTTGCGAGACATTGAAAGAGTCGTACCCATGCCCTAGGTACACCAACCACCTGTCGTTGGATGGCTTCAGGTAGATCCTCTACATGAACCATGGGTATCCCATGTGTCAGACGAAACAAGTTTCCCTGCACATTTTGTAACACCCTCTTGGCCTCTCCTCCCACCACTTTGTCTCCCTGGTTCCTCCATCGATGTCGAGGGAAACCCTATGGATGTCATGGACCCACATATGAGACACACAAATTTCAAATCAATACTTAAATACCATCCAAAATATTTTTTTCCTAATTATATGAAAATACAAAAAAATGAAATATGTAAAAACATTTTGGCATACCTATGTCACCATAAGTGGCTCCTGGTGGAAGTGGCATGTCTGGATCTCCTCTGAATTCGATCCCCTCATAGGTATATTCATCCAGAGTGATGACCTATCTCCACCACTAGTAGAAAAATTCCTTGTTGTAGGGTGTCGGAACCCTACCTCCTCCCTGTCGCATCATCACCTCAATCCAATGTGCCATGCTGGATCACAAGGTCCTCTCGGGAGAATCTCAACTCTAGGTCCCAAGCCTGGAACCTGCTCGAAAAAAAAGATGCAGAATATGGAGGCAAAACTGTAATTCATTTTACCTTCTTGTTTACACTCCATCAACTGGCTCTTCATATTTTCCAGTAGTGAGGTGCACCAATCATACACCGTGGGTCTCTCACACTGCACTCCATCAAACATGAGCGACCTCTATGCCTAGTGGAACGAAGCCGAAGTTGTGATCTTGTTTAAAACTAGGACAATGATCTTCAGACATCCCACTTACGTCTTTCGACATGTATGAACTCATCAATATTAACTATGTCACTATATGTATCATAACATGAAGGATTCAAAACATTCGAGGGCTCACCCATCTCCTCCTCATTTCCCAAATCATAGAGTAGAGAATTATCAAAATCATGGAGAGGAGGGTAACTTACTGTGTTTGTTACTTCTTGTGCGGGATATTTGAAGACTTGGGTGTCTTCAACATGCATCATTGTTTTATCCTTAGTTTCCCCTTCATCTTCAACTATACAACAAGGAAGGTCTGCTTCATTCGAGGATTCCATTTCTTCTTCCTTCTCTAAATCATAAAACAAGGCATTTTCAAGATCCTAAAAAGGAGAGTGAGTAACCTCATTCTCTTCTTCTTGTGTAGAGGAAAAGGCTCGTGGATGGATTTATTAGAGAGAGGAGAGTATGTCAACACTTCATCATCTTGTTCTAGTTCTAGCTCCTCAATTGTGTCTTCAATGATTCTTTTATCTTCCTTGTGGGGTTGAAAAACCTCATCAAGATCTTTTCCCTTGGCATTTTGTTGGTCAAAATTTTTCTCCCCTTCTTCTTGAAAATCAAAAGTAAAGGTTTCAAGGGAAACCAAACTCTCCACACTAAGAGTGCTTGAGGTAAAAAAGTGTCTTATCTCAGACAAGGAGATATTTTTCTTGATTCTTTTAGCCATGCTATGAGCTTCATCGAGTGTTCTTGGGCCCTTTTTACTAAGGAGAAAGCCTATATGCACTAAAAGTACATTGGTATAGAGATGGATAATGTACTTGTCTTCAGGACAATGGCTTTCAGGAGTTTGATATAGTATGTCCTCAAACCTATCCTAGAAGTGTCTGACAGTTTCATCCTCAGTTTTCTTTATATGCTTGAGTATTTTTAGTAGTACTGAGATGTCTTCCAATTAAATAACCCATTTTTTGAGAAAGGTTTCTTCCAATTGTTCCATCGTCATGATGCTAGAATCGGGGAGGTTGTCATAACATTTCCTAGCAATTCCATGAAGAGAAGTAGACAAAAGTTTCATTTGTAAATCTTCATCATCATCATTGATAGGATGGAGCTAAAAGAAAGCCCAAAAATCACTCATGTGTTAGTCGAGTCTTTCCCCATCACTACTAGTGAATCTAGGGAGCCACTTTTCGTACTTTGGGGGCATTTGTCGAGGGTATCCCAGGATTTTACTCATGTATAAAGGTTTTAAGTTCCCTAGGTCATAGTGAGAAGTCATAGTTTGCTTCATCATCAGTGGAGTCGACAGATAATCTTCTTGAAATTATCAAAGAAATTAGGGAATCATCCCTAGTGAAGTTGCCAGGTAAGCTTGTAATTTAAATATTCTTGACGAAAGGCTTACCAAAAAGTGTCGCCTTTGAGGAGAATTGACTCAATGTTTCTTGAAAACGGTGCCAAAATGTTATCACACAGTTTGTACTTAGATGTAAAGGAAAGGTAAATGAAGACAAACGGATGTAATGGGAGACCATCCTATCACTGTCACCTTAATAGGATGTTCCTTTCTATCTAGGGTGGTAAGCCCAAGTGAGACGTCCCTAGTGAGTTGGAGTTTTGATAGAGAAAAATTTTAAGGCTAAGTAAAAGTTTCCCTCTCACAAGTCACCATCAATCAGAAAGTCTGTCTAAACAGTCAATAAAGATAATAATAACCAGAAATGTACCTGCCCAAAACAAAGAAACGAGAAACTATATTTTGAAAGATCACTTGCTAGTTAGTACTTCATATAATTGGAGACTTTCTCAATATAATAAATTGACTAATATATTGATGAATTAAGCAAAGATGTATAAATGGAAATAATCACAATATGATACTTCAAAAATAAATGATTCAAAGTGAGGAAGAATAACTAATTATCAATATCATAACACCAACATTCATCAGAAGCAAGTATGCATTGATCCTTTCAATTGATTTTAGAAGCTTTAAGTGCTGCAAATTATGACTATAAATTGAAAGAATAATAGCAAAAATAGGGTTAGCAAGTTAATCTAACTAGTGTTAGAAAGGTGTTGGTAATTGCTCAAGGGTTTGGATGTTTGTAGATTGTGATCAAAACACTCAATCAAGAGGTCTTAGACTAGTGCATTCATAGGGAAAGTGGAGTCAACAAGTAGCAGCAAGAATTGAAGGAACAAGATTATAATAGTATGGCCAAAGAAAAGAGGAATTTGATGGTGAAGTGTTGATAAAACAAGGTTTCAACCATCAAACCCTAGGGGAAAATGACTTACTAATGTGTAGGCAACCCTAGGCCTTAGCACATTTTCCTCCTTCTTTAGCTCAATGAAAAAGTAAAATTGGCTAGGATGAATAACAAGAGATAGGATGTTGCAATGGAAAGTCCCTAGCAATGTCTCCAACAGAAAAAAAGGCTCATTGGCATAATCTAGTAGCGAATTAAAATAAGGACACCAACATGCGCTTACTTCCTAGGGTTTTGTTGACGAGCGAAACAGTCCATCCGTCAACTGGAAGAGCGGAACCGGTCCGGGGTTGTCTAAATAACCCAAGCCGTTTGGTATGGACCACCCTGACGAGTTTAACGGCTCCGTTGGCCGCTCTAAGGTCTCGTAAGGAAACCGAAGAGAAAGTTGATCTAAGTTAAGTAATCTAAACTAAGGAAACTAGAAACCAATAAAACTAACTAAAACTAACAAACTAATCTAACTACAAATTACTAACTACTATATGTCTACAAAATACTAACTATGATTATAATAACTCAAATCAACTACTTAATTATCAGTTATAATCATTCCTTATTCACAAATATACATTATGGAAAAATCACAGATTTAATTAAAACCTGCAAAACTCATGTGTTCGCTGCCCTAAGACAACCAAGGATCTATTTTTTGTCTTTTTGTATTTTATAAAACAGAAAGGAAACTAACTGCAATTAAATAATCTAAATCTAACTAAACTACTAATTAATTAATGCAATAAACACCTAACTAATTAACCTGGAAACGCTCCAAGTTTGCCCTGTGCGAGATGACTTCTAAGCTGATTGGAGGAGGGAAACTCACACCAGTTAGGCCCTTAAGCTTCTCGAAAATGATCAACTATAATGCTTCCTGAAGTATTATTACAGAACAAACAAGACATAAAAGATTATCATAACAATTTTCTGATTATAAACTTCTGCAAAAGGGGAAACCTATTACACAACAAGCTTATATATGACAATTCAAATTACGAAGAAGACAACGCTATCATTCACTAA
>ML785522.1:303105-321847 GCA_009831015.1 Picea engelmannii | reverse complement strand
TTTTGAATTAAACGAAATTGGACATTGAATCAAGTCGAATGAGATACGATATAATCGTAATCAATAACCATAATCAAACAAGATAGTAACCATATCAGATAAGATTTGCCACAACCTAACTATAATCGATATGATTTGAACACTAAATATACGTCACAGTTGTAGCAATATAGATATAATTTCAATCAACAGTAATGACAAGAAGGTTGTAGAAATGAAGCACGATATTCATTCTGTTTTGACCAAATAAGTGAAAGTTGTTGTGATATACATCTAAACAAAACATGTGTAACAGTATTAACCAAAAATCATCATCGATTTCAATTGTTGGGTATGACACAGTCAAAATCGAACAACATTGATCACCGTAACCTGAACAACAATCAAACAAGATCGGGTTTAAGACAATTATAGATGAATTTTTGTTCTGGGCATGTCGTTTTGTTTTACACATTCATTCGTGACTAAAAATAAACTGCCATTACAACAGAATAGGGTCAATTTGCCTTATGATTTGACTGGCTAAAAGTCAGGTTATCGTTACGATTTGCATCAATTCTCAATATAAAACAAAACCCCTTTTTAAAACAAAATCCAAATCATATGCAGACTGGTCAAAGTTACATGCAAGTAGCAGATAACCACTATAGGTGTGTATCATAACCAATTCGAATTAACATATAGATCATGTTTCAAAACGTTGAAATGCAAAATAGTTTGCCTATAATAGATACAACAGAGCCTTCAATTGTAACTAATCTAAAACAATCGAATCCAAAATATGATTACTAAAATCAAAGCCAAATCTAACTAAAACTTTAAACAAATTCGATTTATCAAAACAAATCATACACAGCAGTGCTTGTTTATGTAACCGAGCAGGTCGATAACACACACAAAGTACATGAATGAGCCAAATAAATGAGCGAGGGTTATCCCAGCTAGACTGTTGAGATTATGCCATTTTTGAATTGACAATTGTCGTGGCTGACTCGACATTCTTGAACAGAATTAAGCTAGTGGTTTGTTGCTTCTTGTCGGAGGGTTGCACCTTTGCCTCATGACCAGTGAGCTTGGCCACTTGATTTTCTAAATCACGGATTCTGGTTTGCAACGTCGGCACATCGGTGTAATATCTCTCCAACCATAACCCACACTGATCGCACGGGGTACCAGGGGTTTTCGATGGTTCACCGAGGGTTCCTTGAGGTAGTTCAGTGGCAGGAAACTTAGGATTATCCTTCGGACAAGGTGGGAAATTCTTAACAAAGTCACATGCAGGCTTGTCACATAAACCCTTTGAGTAAGGATACTCATCGGTGAGAAATCGTTCGATTTCTGAATCGGAGTCTTCACTGACCATGATAGGTTCAGAATTGGCAGGGGATTTAGGTCTATTTCTCGCCATGCAAGAGATCAAACGAGCATTTTTCTTGCCTTTAGAGTTAGCACCAGTTTTAGATTTAGGCTTTTTGGTTGCGGGGTTAACAATTTCAGCCTGTTTAGTCACGGCCATGGGCGAGTTCGTAGGTGGGTCGGGTAGAGGTTTGGGTAGCAGAGCGTTATAAGGCACAGGGGGAAAAGGATGGGTTTTGGCCACCATAGGATTATCAACGTGCGGAGGGTTTGATTCTTCAAAACCATTAGGAACAAGAAAATCACCCCAACAGTCTCGACGTAAACCCAACTCATATACCATACATATTTTAATCAATCCCACATGGAAGAGGCTGGTATCGGCCTGGCTGTGTTTGTAATGCTTGGCCATCTTGAACAAACTTCTATGTAGGTAGTGGGGCATACTAAGTTTGAAACCCATAAAAACCATCAATAAACGAAGGTAAAATAGAAAAACAAACCCGTACCTTCCATCGCAAGTAATAAATTGCTTGATTACCATTAGGATATCATGCTAGCGCGGTTTTAACATTTTTGCAGGCAAGCCTTTGTCGTAGGAGTTCACCTTTCGAGACTAAAATAACAATCTCCATGGGACATTATCCACCTTGTAATTTTTCGACCACTTATGTTCCGTAACAGGTAGACTATTCGCTGAGCTAAGAAACTGTTCATTGATTTCGAGCTTCACATCACCCACTTTGGCTCGGCAACCATCGAATGATAACGCAAATTGTCGAGCCATAGCAGGGTTATACCCATCAAACTTCCTTATGAACTGGAGCCACCCATATTCTTCCAAGTCGCTATAAGCGCCATCAAACATCAGCAGTGCTTGGCACCCATTGGGCTCGGCCCTCACAACAGGAGCCATAGCTTTTGAGCATGGTAGGGTTTGAATCAAAATGATACACAGGTCAAAAATGGTTCTGGCTAACAACTGCAGGACTGAAAGAGGTAAGGATTAATGGTATGTGTGTGAAGGTGGAGGGATTACCACCACCATGCAAAACATTAATGGCATAGTACCAACCCTGTTCAATCAATCATAACCAAATTCAACATAATTCGACTAACCCAAAGTTTAAACGGTGGACAATCATATCAATATGCCAATGTATAGTTTGAAACTATGATCGTTCAATGTAAAATTAAGCGAATAAAACAATGCGCCAAGAAACGATTCAAACTATAAAATCGAAATCCAAAAGATTAACCAATGCGTCTTTGCAAAACTTAAACTATTGCCATTCCATGTTATATCAAACTCATAATATTACCAAAGCGCTTGTTGCATGGTCAAATGTTTCAAAGTTCATTAGAACATTGCAACAAAAGTCTCATATAATCAACAAGTCAAGAGCTCATAGCTATAAGCATCATAGCATATAAAACCAAAATCAATTATAACCTTTGAAGGATCAAACGCAATCAATAAATTTTCATACTTAATGGCTCATAAATCCACTTGCGCAATCAAAGTGAAATGGACATAGTTTGAAAGAACCTTAGCAGTCATGTGATAAACCAATGGTAAAGTGTCTTTCAGAAAATTAATAAAAGACTACGACAGTCCAAACAACGAAAGAGATGTTTTCACACTTTCAGTTGTGAAAACTGAATCGAAACCAAATTTCAATTGTCGCAAAAAATGAAACAAATGTCTAGTTGCAAAATGCAACGATGATTTGTCGTTTATAAGACAAGAGGTGTAGGCATCTTTTAGGGCAATAAAAAAAATTGAATTGGTTGCCAACATAAATTGATTTAACTTATCATCATCTCTAGTATAATTACATTCCTCTTCTCTCACACTGATGCCAAAGTCAGAGAACTCATGCATATGAGTCGATAACTTAATAACCTATTTGTCATCATCAAAAAATTGCCAATGATTCATGTTATTAGGAACCGAGGGTCTAAAAATCAATTCCATTGAAATATTCTCATCAATCAAATTATCTAAAATCTGAAGTATGGAAGCAACTACTACAAGTTAATCTGCCTTAGAATTTTGTTCTATAGGAATAGCAATAAGTTTTAAAGAATCTAGATCACCAATGGAGTCCCAAATTGCATTCCTATACCTTTTCAATCTCTCAGAATTGCAAGTAAATTTATTCTTTAGTTGTTTTATCTTGATGTTTAAACATTTCACACCCATATCCTTACAAATTTCTAAACCAAGTAGAAAAGCTTCATACTCAGCCACATTATTGGTTGCATCAAACTCCAATCTATAAGAAAACTTAAACACTTTACCATTTGGAGCTTGAAGCACAATTCCAACACCCTTTCCCACTCTAGGAAAAGCGCCATCAAAATTCATGTACCATATCTCATCAACTCTATCCTTATGAACATTTTCCTCTAAGGGTACAATAGAGTTAGACAAGATGGCATAATTGCTGAGACTCTCCTCATTTTTTGGGTTTCTTGTGTCTTCAATATGATATCTTCTAAACAGATCCCTAGTCAACTTGAAAGTGATCCCATATAGAGTAGGGATGGTAGCATAAGATAAATCCATTTGTAGGTTACCACACAAATCTGCAACTGCCTTTCTATTTAATAACATTCCCCAAGCATCCGGAACATCCATCACTACTATGTCCATTTCAGACATGATGTCTAGGAAGACTGACAAATGTACTTGCAAACCTTTAATCAATCCATGCACTTCAATCGTTTTACTATCCATGGCACAAATGTTATGATAAGGTATAGATATTCTAAGATTCAATTGTTCAATCACCTTCTTAGTCTAATTGTGTAATACTTTGTCATTTAGAACTTGCCTCTGAATCCAGCATGCAATTGTGTAATACTTTGTCATTTACAAGTAAAGATAGGTAGAAAGGTAGATTCTTCTCATTACCCCTATCCCAATTGTGTAAGATAGCGGGTGTGTCCTAGTAAGAAACTGTTGGTTGCCTATCAACAAAACTTTGAGGAATATCTTCTATGGATTTAAGTAATTGCTCCCTTTGGGAAGGGATCTTCATAAGTTCTGACATTGGAACTAACATCTCTACATTACTCAACCAACCAACTAAGTCAATATTCAAGCTTGAGTCAACATGCACATTTGACTTAGGAGGAAAAGGGGATACCTTGGGAACACTATATTGAGCTTTATCTTTATTTCCATTCATTTGGTATGTAATTCCCCTATACTTACCCATTTTTGCTACTTGCTTGGGTGTGGGATTAGGCCCAAACTTCTCTGTTGCTTTATCAACAACATTATTCATAAGGTTTTCACTATTTCCATATTCAATAAACTCCATCCAATCATACATGCCACAATTGTATTTCCTACCACACATGTTGATTTATTCATTTCCATGACTTCAATAATGACTATCATAACAACCCTCAAGGAAAACTGGACAAGTCACTTCCTCATGAAACTCACCACAAGTCCTACAATAATGTATTGAGTGATGATCTACCAAGTTGGTGGATTCAAAAGGATTAGGTGGAATATTCTCATGTTGAGGAGCTCTCTTAGGCCATTTATCATTTGACCTAGGATGTTGTCTATTATTTTGTGCCCTCTCCTAGTGATCAATCTATTCTGCAAGGCATTGATCTGATTGGCATGATTTATTTCCATTTGTTTAATAATTTGTATCAACTCCTTAATTCCATCATTTTATGACTCTTGACCCTCAACCTTCTTCTTCTTTTCATCATTTACTTTTGAAGAAGAAGAACCTCATGTAAAATCAGGAATGTTAGACTTCCTAGCATCCTGGATGTTCTTATCAATTTTTATAGTTGTGGTTTATGTTTCTTTTAATGTTTGAGGTTCCTTATCCCTTAGGGAATACCTCATTTCCCCCTCAAAAGCCTCCATATAATATATCAAGACTATGACATATGAGGGTTTTATATCCTCATGCAGACTCTTCACTAAATTGTTAAACTTAGTGTTGAACTCCACAGTTTCATTCTCTTTCTTATGGCTAGAAGTGAGGGAAGCTAACTGAAACCTATGTTCCTTATGATCACCCCATCTCTTCCTAAATTCATCCAATATCGAATAAAGGGTGCTAAACTTAGCTGGATCAAAATCCGTAAAACATTCAGCCGCATCACCTACTAGTGAATACACAAAAAGGGTCATTTTCACATCCTCTTCATTATGACCCCAACCATACCTCTCAACACACATCTGAAAGTTCAAGATGTGAGACTTTTCACTGATTTCATTGTTTCCCTTAAAGGTAGGTAACTTGGCTATGGCCTTCTCAGGGACTTGGTGTGGGGCACCTTGGATCACTGGAAAATTCAAAGGCCTCAAAAACACACTCATGGTTGCATTAGGAGTATTAGTGGGATTATTAACAGTTGGTTGATTATTAGTTTGGAACAAAAATTGGATATTAGTGAGTGCTTCTTCTCCAAGAATTTCAAGTAGCCTCCTAGGAAGAAGGCGATGTAACCTCCTGCTATAAACCTTTTCAGGTTTAGGAAAAGAGTAAATCAATCCTTCTACAATGCTCCTAGTAGTATACCTGACATATTTGTTCAATGGAGTCGCCGCTTGGAAAAGAATCACACGAAATAAATCAATGCAAGTTCAAAGGGTTTTAGGGACTAAAGGTTTTTATAGTTTAGTTCTAAAAGAACAAGCTAAGTCGTTTTGACCAAGGATAAATGACTTATTGTAATGTTTCCAAGCCAATTTTTCGCTTGGGAACACTAGCTAACCCTTGAATTAACTGTTTGGTTGTTTGTATATGCAGGCTGGCCTCTTAAATTTTGGCCTGAGGGTTATATTCATTTATTCATCACAAATCATGAAGATATACACAATGCAATGAAATATCTAATCAATACACAAGATATGGAACTCCAAAGCATAGATCTGACCTTTTTATTATGAAAATCAAGAACCTCATACAATATAGAAGAAAATATGGAATAACATCAGATGGATCCAATATAGAAGATATGAGATGCTACAAAATGCTCCCAACAATACAAAATAGGCCTCCAAAGGCTGAATATATTATGAGGGACCAAATACAAAATAACTAGGGTTATGTCCAACCCCCTAGCTATTGGCATGTCCTGTTGGGTGGATGAGAAGGCCAAGGTTTCGACCTAGCTGAAGGAGACCTCCAAAAGATGCCAAAATTCACCAAAAGATAGACCAAGACAAGGTAAATCCATCCCTGAAGTATGAAGCTCAAATGCCAAGTCTTTACCCTCCAAAATGTTGAAACCCTAATCATGATTACGCCCTCCTGAAACCCTGAAGTGCCCAATAATTCATCCTTAAGGAAGGAAGCCTCCAAAACTCCTGAAAATCCCTAGAATGATAGATCAGGTTGCCAAAAGTCACTGGGAGAAGTCTCATAGTCAGATCTGAGGTATAACCAACTGGATCTGACAATATCTGAATCAACAATGCACCTTCCTTCTCTTCAAGCTGTCCCAAATTTGTAGCTAACAATCTGGCTGAAGTAACTCCTCCAAAATGCCTCCAAATTGATGAGCAAGGTCCTGCAAGAAAAACCCAAGTGCTAGAATGTCTCTAAGACCTATCAAAATGCTGGATCGAACTCCCCCCAATGTAATGGTGCAACCCTACTGGAAAACCCTAAACAGTACGGCCATGCTGCCCTCCTAAATCAATGATGGAACCTTTGATGAGTGTATAATGGTGTGGGTGGAGTATTTTATCCTCGATACCAAGCTTGGAACAAGGTGAGTGGAATCTTTCACCACTAAGTTTTTCTCTAGGGTTTTTAATCTCAAAACCCTCAAAATTGTGTGCTCAAGAGATCAACAAGAAAATACAAAATATCCAAGATGTTATGAAAGGTTGGCCCTAGCCTTTCCTTTATACTTCCATTATGTTTCCCTGTTGAGTTAGTTTAACCCCTAGGTTCAACTCCTAACTCAACCTCCAGCATTATAATTCTTCATTGAGTTATTTTTTTCCCTCTTTCCCTTTTTCTAAGTCAACTTAAAAATATAACATTGAGTTGGCTGAATTTTCCCCATGTTGCATGATACTATGGTCTAGTGGGGATGGCTAGACCACTAAGTCTTCCCAAACCTCTTCATCAAGAGGTGGGGGACATTACAATCTCCCCCGCTAGAAATTGCTTGCCCACAAGCAATTCTGAACCTGCTTCCTGTATCACTTGCTCATTCTCCGATGTGGCATATTCAATAAGAAGATCCTTCCATTTGATTAAGTATTCTCAGATGCTTCTCTTGCAGAGTTTCTTCTCCCATACCTCCAATATTTCCTCCGGTACTAGCACCAATTGCCCCTCTTCATTGAGAGGTGGAAGCACCTCAAGGGGGTGATGTGTTGGCTGATGGCCCTCTTCAGGCATGCAACATGGAAAACGTTGTGGATCCTGCTACCTTGTGGGAGCTCTAGCTCATAATCCATGACCCCTACCCTTCTATTGATCTTGTAGTGCCCAAAGAAATGAGGTTGGAGCTTTTCTGCTCCACTTCTTCTGATAAAATCCTGCCTATACGGTTGGAGCCTTAGGTAGACTAAGTCACAAATCTCAAAGGTGCGCTCCACCCTATGTTTATATGCTTGGACCTTCTACTAATTATGTGCCCTCTGTAAGTGATCCTTCAACTCCTTGAGGATGTTCTGGCTCTACTGTACCCAATCCTATGCCATCGGGGCTCTGTTGTCACCAAAGGAAATATCTATGAATGAGAGTGGGTCATAGTTATACAATGCCCTGAATGGGGTCATGCCTATGGACATGTGGTGGGTGGTGTTGTAAAAGTATTCCCCCAAGTGTAGCCACCTAACCCATGCCTTCTGCTGCCTAGCCACATAATTCCTGAGGTAGCCTTCCACCCATTTATTGACTATTTCGATCTGTCCATCCATCTGTGGATGATAACTAGTGCTAGGGGTCAAGGCCATACCAACTAGCCTGAATAACTCCTGCCAAAACATACTCATAAATATATTTTCCCTATCACTAATAATGGTTTTGGGTAGACCATGTAATCTGAAAATATCTCTGAAAAATAATTCGACCACCTGTGTTGCACTGAAGTTTGTAGCAATGGAGAAGAAGTGTACAAATTTAGTCATCCTATCCACCACTACAAAAATACAATCCTTACCCTGTACCCTTGGAAACTCTATGATGAAGTCCATGGAGATACTCTCCCATTTATGCTCGGGGATGGGCAAAGGTTGCAACAGTCCTGCTAGATGAGTGTGCTCATCCTTATTCTCTTAAAAAGAAGTACACTCATTGACATGACTCATCACATCCTCCTTGAGGCCCTTCCATGAGAACCTCTCCTTTACTTGCATGTAAGTCTTTCCAATCCTTGGTTCCCTGCCATTGGTGAGTCATGACAAGCCTGTAGTATCTTGGCCTTGCAGGTTGATTCAGGAACCAAAAAGATTCAACCCTTGTAGTAGACGATGCCCTCTATGACCCTAAATTTATCATCCTTTACCCGTCCATATATCACCTGACAAGCAAACTAATTTTTTGAGTATTCCATCACAAGGTGGTGCTTCCAATCAATTGATACATATGTCATGGCGTAGACTGATGGCCTCCTAGATAATGCATCTGCCACTATGTTGTTTTTCCCTTTGATGAATTCAATGTCAAATTCATAAGAATGTATCTTACTGACACACTTCTATTATCTTTCGTTCAAGTCCTTCTACTCCAAGAAGTACTTGAGGCTATGGTGATATAATTTTACCAAAAATCTAGCACCAACTAAGTATTATCGGATTTTTTCCAAGTCGTGCATGATGGCCAACATCTCTTTGTCGTAGATAGTGTAAAGTAACTCAGGACCCCTAAGATTTCGGCTCTTATAGGCAATAAGGTTCCTATTCTGCATCAATACAACCACAATGACTTCTTTGGAGGCATCACACTCCAAGTTGAAAGGTTGGCCAAAATCTAGTAGTGCCAACACAAGGCACATGCTCATTACTTTCTTCATTATGTCGAAGGTGACTTGGGCCTCTTCACTCCATCTGAAGGCCCCTTTCTTTGTTAGATCAGTCAAGGGTGCACACAATTGGGAGAAACAATTGACGAATCTCATGTAATAGTTGCAGATGCCCAGAAATACCCTCAACTCTGTAAGGGTTTTGGGTGTGGGCCATTCAACTATGGCCTGAATTTTCTCCTGATGTACCTGTACTCCTTTAACCCCAATAATATGTACCATGTAGAGAACCTATGTCATTCCAAATTCACAATTGGACTCCTTGGAATACAATGATTGATCCTCCATGATATTCAAGATCTGCTCCACATGTTGAAGGTGTTCCTCCCATGTCTTGTTATATATTAGCAAGTCATCAAAGAAAACAAGAAGATGCTTCCTTAATTTTTTGTCAAAGACATGGTTCATGCATGATTGGAACATGGTGGGGGAATTGGTTAAGCCAAATGGCATCACTAAGAACTCATAGTCATCGTAGTGAAACCTGAAAGAAGTTTTTGGGATGTGCTCCTCCCTCATCTTGATTTTATGGTAGCTAGAGCATAGTTCAATTTTGTTGAAATGGACAACCCCATGAAGCTCGTCTAGTAAATCCTCAATCCTTGGTATGTGATACCTGTTTTTTATTGTTTTATTGTTTAGTGCTCTGAAGTCAATGTACATGTGCATGGTTCCATCCTTCTTCTTGACCAACACCACTGAAGAGGAAAAAGGGCAGGAACTTGTCCTCATCTGCCCCATATCCAAGAGTTCTTTGAGTGCCTTCTCTATTTTGTCCTTGTACTTCTTTGGGTGTCTGTAAGGCATGGTGATGACTGGTTTTTCTCCTTCCTCTAACTCAATGATATGCTCAAATTCCCTGTCAAGTGGCACACCTGGTGGAATAGGTCCAAACACCTTACTATGTTTGTCAATGATCCTGTGAGTCTCTGGTGCATAGTGAATGTTCCCCTTTTTGTGCACACGTGCCAAAATCTTGCACTCAACAACATACACTATTTCCTCTCTCCTGAAAATTGCCTCCATCCTCTTTGTCATGACCACCTTGGTTGAGTTACCTGTCATACCTTGGAGGACTACCTTTATTCCACCCTCCTCTGTGAAAGACATTTCCATGGTATTGTAGTTGGTGGTGATAGGCCCCAACGTACTGAGCCATTGTACTCCAAGGATTATGTTGGTGTCTGGAAGGTCCATCACATAAACATCCTGTACCAAATCATGCCTATCCAATGTAAGCTTCATTCCTGGAATGTACCGGGTACAAGGCATGGTGCTTCCACCTGCTACCTCCACCTTGAATCCTTCAAATTCAACCATGGGTATATGCCTCCTTTGTAGCAATGCTGAGTCAATGAAATTGTGAGAGCCCCCCCCACCAATCAACACTGACACCTTTTCCCCCTACAAGACTCCTCTCATTCTGAAGGTGTTGTACTTGGGAACCCCACTGATGGATGCCAAATTAGCTCTCTCTTTTGTCGTACTATCATGACCTATAGCCTCCTTTGCAATTTCGGTGGTGTTTGCCTCTATGTTTTGGATGTGGCCAAAATCCTTATCCTCATCATTTTCTGATGTCACCTCTATGTAATGCACTTGGCCATGACCCATGAATTTGTGGGATGGGTTCCATGGATCTTTGCATGTGTAGCATAGTTTCTTCCTCCTTAATTCTCGTCTAGTATTCTCATTCATCCTACCTCTTCCTCTGTCAAATTCCCTTGGGTCACTCCCTCCTAGGTTCATCGGAGGTCTCTGGTCTCTTCCTTTAGTGTTAAGAGGTGGTCTAGGCACAAATTTTGGCTTTGCAGTTGATCCTAGTTCTCTCTTCCTCTAGATAGCATACTGTAGGTTGGTAGGCTTAAAATCCTTTACCCAACCCTTCAAGGGTTCCATCAAACCCTCAATGAAGAGCATCATGAGCCTAGACTGTAACACGTCTTGCACCATGACTGCTAGTCTCTGGAATTCTTCAATATACATCTCAGGTGCTCTTGTTTGTATGAGTTGTGTGAGATACCATAAATGTAGCTCAAGATCCCCATGGTCGAACCTGTCAATGAGCCTCTGAGGGAACTCTATGTATGCCACTATCTAATTGTGTCCATGTGTGGTCAATCTATGATTCCACCAATCATGAGCTTTTCCATCCAAGTACATGGTGGAAAACTTTATGGCCTCCATATCCCTCATAGGTTTAGGCTGCAGGTACGTGTCAAGTTTTTGTACCCATGCATGTGCAGTTATCTTGGCCGATCCATTGAAGTAGGGGATTCCCATCTTCCCATCCCTATGCTCAAACTCATAATTGCTCCTGTGGTTTGGCCTAGGTTTTCTTCTGAATTTGAGTTGACAGTACTTATCTAGGGTCATTTTCCTCTGAATTGTCATACTCAAATTGTTTTACTCCCTAGAACATTGCGCCATCTTCTCAACGAAGTCATATATGGGTTCACACTGTATGGGTTCATCTGTGAACGTGGGAAATTATGGTCTAGGAGTAGTCCTGCTACCTGTCTTTCCATGTGGTTCTCCCCCTCCATGGCTCCCCTCATACCGATGATAGGAAATGTTCTTTGGATGATACTTGTTCCCTCCATGAGATCCACTCGTTTCCCTGTTGTCATATGCCTCTGGACCTTTCTCCTTGTGACTCATTTCCATCAACATTGTTGCTATCCTTGTCTTGTTTTCATCTACCTTCCTCAAGGTATCATATATTTTGGCTTTCTCTCTACGTTTTGTCTCCTAGTTCTCCTGTATGTGGGTGACCAATTTACTTTTTTTCTGGTTCATGGATTTATGGAACTCCTGTGCTAAGAATGCCAAGCCTTGTGGCTTAATGTCATCACCTGAACCCTCCATTTCAGCTTCTGTCTCACTTGTCTGTTTCTTCCTTCGACCCATATAAATACCACTGAATTTCTACATGCAGTAATCCTCACAAGATGGGAGGATCAGAGCTCTGATACCACTATAATGTTCCCAAGCCAATTTTTCTCTTGGGAACACTAGCTAACCCTTGAATTAAATGTTTAGATTTTTGTATATGCAGGTTGGCCTCTCAAATTTTGGCCTTAGGGTTATATTCAGTTATTCAACACAAATAATGGAGATATACTCAATACAATGCAATATCTAATCAATACACAAGATATGGAAATCCAAAGCATAGATTTGACCTTTTTATTATGAAAAGCAAGAACCTGATATAATATAGAAGTAGATCTGGAATGACATTAGATGGCTCCAAGATAGAAGATATGAGCTACTACAAAATGATCCCGACAATACAAAATAAGCCTCCAAAGGATGAATATATGATGAAGTACCAAATACAAAATAAATAGGGTTACGTCGAACCCCCTAGATGCTAGCACGTCCTGCTAGGTAGATGAGAAGGCCAAGGTTTTGACCTAGCTAAAGGAGACATCCAAACAATGCCAAAATTCACCAAAAGATATATAAGGACAAGGGAAATCCCTCCCTAAATTATGAAGCTCAAATGCTAAGTCTTTCCCCTCCAAACTACTAAAACCCTAATCAAGGTTATGCCCTCCTGAAACCCTGAAGTGCCCAATAATTCGGCCTTGATGAAGGAAGCCTCCAAAACTCCTGAAACTCTCTAGGATGGTATATTAGTCTACCACAAGTCACTGGGATAAGTCTCACAATCAGATATGAGGTATAACACCCTAGATCTGAAAATATCTGAATCACTAATGCACCCTCCTTCTCTACAAGTCGTCCCAAATATGTAGCTAACAATCTGGCTGACGTAACTCCTCCAAAATGCCTCCAAACTGATGAGAAAGGTCCTACAAGAAAAACCCAAGTGCTAGAATGTCTCTATGCCCTATCACAATGTTGGATCGAACTTCCCCTCATGCAATGGTGTGCCCCTACTGGAAAACCCTAAATGGTACAACCCTGTTGCCCTCTTGAATCAATGATGGAATCTGTGATGAGTGTAGAATGGTGTAGTGGAGTATTTCATTCCCGAGAGCAAGCTTGGAACAAGGTGAGTCGAGTCTTTCACCACTGAGTTTTTCTCTAGGGTTTGCAATCTCAAAACCCTAAAAAATGTGCGCTCAATAGCTCAACAAGAAAATACCAAATATCCAAGATGATATGAAAGGTGTTCCCTAGCCTTTCCTTTATACTTCCATTTTGTTTCCCTTTTGAGTTAGTTTAACCCCTAGGTTCAACTCCTTACTCAACCTCTAGCGTTCTAATTCTTCATTGAGTTACTTGTTTTCCTCTTTCCCTTTTTCTAAGTCAACTTCAAAATATAACATTAAGTTGGCTGAATTTTTCCCATGCTGCATGAGACTATGGTCTAGTGGGGATGGCTACACCACTAAGTCTTCCCAAATCTCTTCATCAAGAGGCATGGGACATTACACTTATCCTCGACAACTGTGCCAAAGATGTTGTTGTCCTTGTACACACTTACAAACATGAGCTAATTCCTGCTCATTTAGTGTTTCCTCGGAGGCACAATGCCTAGTTTCAAAGTCCATGCTATCACTTTGAATTGAACCTCTTCCGTATAGGCTAACTCCTAGGGAAGCCAAGGGGGGTAGACCCTAGTTACTATATGAGATTTAGAGTTTAATGTTCTAGGAGTTGGTTTTAATTTTTTAAAAGATTAGGGGGAATCTAGCCTATGATGTTAAACATAAAATGTAGGGTGCAACAATTAAGTATGAATAGTCATAACTTTCCGAGGACAACTAAGACTAGTGCCTAAGATTGGGAAAGGGGTCAACTAAGTTAAGGGGAGATTCACTACAAGATAGTTACAAGTTTACAAATGTTACAAATAGACACAAATATACAGAAACAATATCTAAGATTACAATAGATAGATACAATGTTACAATAAAGAATATCTAAGATTACAACAAGGCTAAACTAGATACACTAAATACAAGATATACATAAAATGACTAACCAGTTGCTTGCATGTGCAAGAAATAAGGATACTCAAGATGAAATAACCATCAACACATCAAGCCAAGAATGCTCACAATAGATCTTACTCTATTGGACTTCTTATCAATGACATAAAGACGAAAATCACTCAAGACCCAATCAAGAGAGTTCCTCGATTAGTTTTTCTTCTATCTCTTTAATCCTATCTCTCAAGTTGTGATTTTATTCAACCCCCTCTTCTTGGGTTGATTGTTTATGTTTTTCCATTTCTTGAATCCTATCCCTCATTGTCTACAATTCACTTTTGAACCCTAAGAATGTATCCTCTATTTGAGTTTAAATGGTATCTTTAATTTTTTTATCAATCATTGCTCTAGCTCTATTTGGATTTTTACGTCTCTTTCTTCACTCCCTTTTGTTCAAAAACACAAGTATTCCAACAGAGGACGAACACCTTCAATAACCACTCACATAAACATATCAAAGATCAACACACCGATTTTTTCATGTGGTAAAACCCCTACGGGGAAACATCCATGGCCCCAACCAATGCGACCACTTGGAGCAGTTTATTAATGAAAAAGAAAAAGATTACAGAGAGATTTTACAAAGGAGTTTCTCATAATCAATCATCAACAAATGACCCTCCATGTTATTTAAATATAGATCATGGACCAATCGGGTGTTAATCCATTGATCAATGGTTGTTAAGATCGAGGAGATTATGACCCGTCATATCACACTATGTCGGGAACATATCGTGACCGTCAGATTTCCTAACTACAAATGCATACTAATGCATACTAAAGAAACAGAATAAGAAAAACAATTTTACCTAACAACACATTAGACAAAGTAGATCTTAACTAACTTCTAAGTGTCTAAATATCCTAACATCCCCCCTTAAGAACAACTTGGGATAGGATTGAAGGATTTACAATGGTGACACAATAGGAGAAGGAAGGAGGCATTAGAGCCCATCCCCCCTTAATGAAAACTTCCTGAACTCCTAACATAGATCGAAATTCAGAAAATTTTGCTTCTGTAAGAGACTTTGTGAAAATGTCTACAACATGATCTTCTCTAGGGAAAAATAGCACTTCAATAACTTGATCATGGATGAGATTTTTGATGAAGTGCATGTGTAGCTCGATGTGTTTTCTACGCTGATGTTGAACTAGGTCTTTGGCGAGCTTGATGGAACTTTGATTGTCGCACAAAAGGTTGGTTGGATGCTACTACTAGAATTCAAACTCTAAAAGGATCCTTCGAAGCCACAAGGCTTCCTGACTTGCAGTTACCGCTACTCGGTACTCTGCTTCTGCCGAAGAAAGTGAAATAGTTTGTTGTTTCTTATAGGCCCAAGTGACAGGTCCTGAACCAAGTCTGAAACATAACCTACAGTAGACTTCCGATCATCAGGGTCACCGGCCCAATCTGAATTAGTGAAACCAACCAATAAAGAAGTCCCCCCCTGAACTGTAATGTATCCCGAACAGAAATGTACCACGGACATAGCAAAGTATCCTATTAGCTGCTTTCCAATGGATTTCATGGGGTTTTTGTATATACTAGGAAACAAGAACAACAACAAAGGAAAGATCAGGACAAGTATGAGTCAAGTATAAGAGGCTACCAACTAATTGACGGTATAGGGTGGCATCAACTTCAAGAGGGAGTACAGGTGGCAATAATCTTGACTCCAGACTAGAAGGGAGAAGGGGTTGGTTTACAATCATCCATGTGAAAGTGACAAAGAAGGTCAGAAGCATACTTAGACTGGGAAAGAAAAATTCTTGCATTGGTTTGCAAAACTTGGAGGCCAAGGAAATAGTGAAAAAAGCCTAAGTCTGTCATTTCAAATGTATTCTTAAGGCTAGTTTTCACATGTTTTAAAAGCTTTGAGTCACTACCAGTAAGGATAAGGTCATCAACATAAAGGACAAGGATTATGAGATGGATTCCTACTTTCTTGGTATATACACTAGGATCAGATTGGCATCTAGAGAATCCAGTGGCAATAAGAAAGTTGTCCATTTTGGCATACCAAGCTCGGGGATCTTGATTGAGACCATAAAGAGATTTCTTAAGGAGATAATCAAGCCTAGAGTCATTTTGGACATAGCCAGGAGATTGTTCCATGTAGATTTCTTCTTGCAAATCTCTGCGCAAGAAGGCAGATTTAACATCCATATGATGGAACTCCCATTTATGTGAGGCAACACGGGAAAGAACAAGTAAGATGGAATTAATTTTGGCTACAGGGGAAAAGGTTTCATTATAGTCAATTCCCTCAACTTGGGAAAATCCTTTGGCAACTAACTGAGCCTTATGTATTTCAACACTTCCATCTGATGCATATTTAGTTCTATAGACCCATTTACATCTGACAAGTTTTCTTCCTTTTGGAAGAGGTACAAGATCCCAAGTATCGTTTTTCATTAAAGAATGATACTCTTCATTCATTTTTGTATCCCAATCTGGATGACCTGAAGCTTCTGCAAATGTCTTTGGATCATGAGTGTTTGAAAATTCATCCAAAAGAGAATAGGCTTGCTGTAACTGTGAACGTGCATGACGTTGATATCAAGGATCACTAACAGGATCACCAATTGCTTCTCACGTTGAATGGACCCATATAGGAAGTGGTGGAGCTAGTGTTGGTTCAATTTCAAAGGAATCATCAGGAGGAAGGTGAGCAGGCGGAGGTGGATTTTCATCCTCACTGTCATCATCTAAATAAGAAACTAGAATAGAAGAAGGCACAAACTTCGAAGATGGCTCATAGGCCGAATAAGGCACAACCATCGAATTGGGATCACAGGCCAAAGAAGGCACACATGTTGAATTAGGCTCACAGGCCAAAGAAGGCACACATGTTGAATTAGGCTCACAGGCCAAGATATTTTCATCAAACTGAACATCTCTTATAATAATAATTTCATTACAATGTGTTTGAAGAATTCTATAACCTTTGACATCTTCAAAATAACCAACAAATATACACTTCTCACTTTTACGCTGCAATGATTTCCTTTTCTCGTCAGGAATGTGAGCCCATGTTATACTGCCAAATACACAGAAGTGACTTACATCTGGTTTAATTTTAGTCCAAGCTTCTTCCGGTGTTATATTTTAAAGATCCTTTGTGGAAGTGTGATTTACTATGGAATTTGCACAATTGATGGCTTTCTCCTAATACTTTAGACTTAATCCCTTAGATTGGATCATACAATTAGTCATTTCTTTTAATGTGTGGTTCTTTCTCTCAACAACGCCATTTTGTTGTGGTGTATATGGAACAGTGTGTTTCATTTTGATTTCCTGTGTAGTTCAGTAACGTTTAAAATTATTGTTCACATATTCGCCTCCATTATCTATTCTTAACCTTTGAATTTGATGTCCAGATTGATTTTCTACAAGGGATTTGTAGGCCAAAAACTTGTCAAAAACTTTGCTCTTAATTTTTAAGAAGTAAACCCAAGTACGTCTAGAAAATTCATCAATGAAAGTTAATAAATACTTGCACCCAAAAAAAGAAGAAGAAAGTGGACCACACAAATTACTGTGAACAAGATGCAAAGGACCCGAGGCATGCCAAGAGGCACATTTGTCAAAATTGTCCTGATGATGTTTTTCGAGAACACAACTGGCACAAACACCATTCTACATGAAACAAGAGGAATACCAGTCACCATCTATTGATTACATAGTTGCTGCAATGAGCGATAGTTTATATGACCAACCGCTCATGCCAAAGTTTTCTCAAGTCATCGCTATGAGCAACAAAAACTGATGAAAAAGATGATGACCCAAAGTTGTCAAACTTGTACAACTTGGTAATATCATCAACAATTCCAGTTGCAATAACATTCTTAGGATCTTTTAGGTCCTTGATTACAACTTGGTCATGTGAAAACTCTATGGTTTTACCTTCACCTGAATGAGTGATTTGATATACTGATAGAAGGTTACAAGAAAGACTTGGAACACATGACACATCATTGAAATGACCATTTTCTACTTGAATTGTTCCAGATCCTTCAAAACTAAGAGATCTATCATCACACACAAATATTTTCTTAGTGTTACATTCATTTAGAGTAGAAAATTTGTCTCTATCCTTATGTAAGTTTTAAACCTGTGAAGTAAAGCAATGCATATATATTCTTAAGCAATACAAAAATTAATCAATGGCTCATACACAGAATACACAGAGATTTTTACCGGAAACCCTCAACCAGGAAAACCTTTCTTATTTTCATTATTTTGAATTTCACCATTCTCCATACAATATATACAATGTTTTTAGGTATTCCGTAGATACCAAAACCCTAATCCCTTAATCCAGGATTAATTTACAAATCAGCTAAAAATAGCAAAATCCGCTAAAAATAGCAAAAACCGCCCAAAA